>JAXCGZ010013458.1:7500-97799 GCA_037179515.1 Halocaridina rubra | reverse complement strand
TTCATGTTGAAATGACGGTTGGCTGGTAAGAAGTTGCCCGAGTCCTCTCTATCTCTTGTATCATCTGAATTACTATTATTATTATCATTATTATTATTATTTTTATTATTATAGCAATACTACTGTAATGAATAGTAATAGCATCATAAATACAGCACAACTTTGTGATGTACACTGTATTAGACATGCATAGATCTTATAATGTATTTGTGTATTCTTATTATTATTATTTTTTCATTATTATCATTATTTCATTATTATTATTATCATGGTTATTATTATTATTATCCAATAAATACTTAATAGTCTATGTCTGCAGAACTTAATCCACTTGTTTTGAAACGACGGTTAGTTGGTAAGAAGTCGTTGAATTTTCTCTTATTCCCTCTCTCTCTTATAACTATTATATGTACAGTGTTACCTCGGTTATTCGTGCTTCTTGGTTCGCGTTCTCACTCTATCACGGTTTTTTTTGGATAAATTATTATTTTATTTTATGGGTATACGCAAAAATATTAAAATATTGAAAAAAAAAAAAAATTTCAGTATTTTCATTTTTTTATTGAAATTTACATTGCGTGCTGTTATTTATAATGTAAAGGGTGTTTTTTTAACAGTGCAGGGAGGGTTTATACAGTTAGTAAACGAAAAAAATAATTGTAAATGAGTGTGTCACGTCATTATCACCTCATTCACCGTAATTTTATCTATCACTTTCATAAAAATTTACGTTGCTTGCTGTTATTTATAATGTAGAGGGTGTTTTTTTAACAGTGCAGGGAGGGTTTATACAGTTCGTAAACGAAAAAATAATTGTAAATGAGTATGTATGTCACGTCATTATCACCTCATTCACCGTTATTTTATCTATCACTTTCATAAAAATTGACATTGCTTGCTGTTATTTATAATGTAAAGGGTGTTTTTTTAACAGTGCAGGGAGGGTCTATACAGTACGTAAACGAAAAAATAATTGTAAATTAGTATGTGTCACGTCATCATCACCTCATTCATCGTAATTTTATCTATCACTTTCATAAAAATTTACGCTGCTTGCTGTTATTTATAATGTAGTGGGTGTTTTTTTAACAGTGCAGGAAGGGTTTATACAGTTCGTAAACGAAAAAATAATTGTAAATGAGTATGTATGTCACGTCATTATCACCTCATTCACCATAATTTTATCTATCACATTCATAAAAATTTACGTTGCTTGCTGTTACTTATAATGTAAAGGGTGTTTTTTTAACAGTGCAGGGAGGGTTTATACAGTACGTAAACGAAAAAATAATTGTAAATGAGTATGTATGTCACGTCATTATCACCTCATTCACCGTACTTTTATCTATCACTTTCATAAAAATTTACGTTGCTTGCTGTTATTTATAATGTAAAGGGTGTTTTTTTAACAGTGCAGGGAGGGTTTATACAGTACGTAAACGAAAAAATAATTGTAAATGAGCATGTATGTCACATCATTATCACCTCGTTCACCGTAATTTTATCTATCACTTTCATAAAAATTTACGTTGCTTGCTGTTATTTATAATGTAAAAAGTGTTTTTTTAACAGTGCAGGGAGGGTTTATACAGTACGTAAATGAAAAAATAATTGTAAATGAGTATGTATGTCACGTCATTATCACCTCATTCACCGTACTTTTATCTATCACTTTCATAAAAATTTACGTTGCTTGCTGTTATTTATAATGTAAAGGGTGTTTTTTTAACAGTGCAGGGAGGGTTTATACAGTACGTAAACGAAAAAATAATTCTAAATGAGTATGTATGTCACGTCATTATCACCTCGTTCACCGTAATTTTATCTATCACTTTCATAAAAATTTACGTTGCTTGCTGTTATTTATAATGTAAAGGGTGTTTTTTTAACAGTGCAGGGAGGGTTTATACAGTACGTAAATGAAAAAATAATTGTAAATGAGTATGTATGTCACGTCATTATCACCTCATTCACCGTACTTTTATCTATCACTTTCATAAAAATTTACGTTGCTTGCTGTTATTTATAATGTAAAGGGTGTTTTTTTAACAGTGCAGGGAGGGTTTATACAGTACGTAAACGAAAAAATAATTGTAAATGAGTATGTATGTCACGTCATTATCACTTCATTCACCGTAATATTATCTATCACTTTCATAAAAATTTACGTTGCTTGCTGTTATTTATAATGTAAAGGGTGTTTTTTAACAGTGCAGGGAGGGTTTATACAGTGTAAACGTAAAAATATATTAAAATATCTATGTACATATAGGCGGATCCTTCTTCGCGGATTTCCTGGTTCGCGCCGGGTCCCGGAACCGAACTACCGCGATAAGTGAGGCAACACTGTACTATTATTATTATAACTACTGTTATTATTATTTTATTGAATGAACTGACACCAATGAAAAGAACTTTTCATCCACACTTTCTCTCTTTATTATACATAGTATTATTATCGTAATAAGTATTATTATTATTATTATTATCAGTGTCGTTGTTGCTATGAGACGGCAGACCTAATAAGTTTTCATTTCTCTCTATCTCTTTCTTTTTCTTCTCTAGTATACAGTTGAAACAGGTGTTCAATGAATCAAGTGTTTTTTCCTCGGTTGCAAGTTCGAGCTTTCCTTCATGTCAGTTTCTGTTTTTGTATTTTTTTTTCTAATTCCCAAAGTCAAATCTTAAATTTGGAAGTGTGTTACCAGGAAAGAAATGAACTAAGTACCTAACTAAATTAGTACTCATAAGAAAATACAGCAATTCTGCATGAAGTTAAATAAAAACTTTCATTTTCCATATTTGGTGAGAGGCAAAAAAGGCAAAACGTCAAATTGAAATCATCTCTGTCTCTAACCCCTCATTCCAATGGTCAGGGGAGGGGTGGTATAGGATCTCTGGGGGTTGTAGGAGGGGGAGTAGCTCTTAGGAGCCTGAAACAAAAAGCCAGGCACCTTGAGACCCTTGTAATAAACCAGGATGATCAAATTCGGAATATGGATGGAGAAATAAAAGAGAAAGAAGTGCTTAGAAAGATAATCAGAACTTTAGAGGAATCTACTAAGGCACATGGGGAAGGGAAAAAAGAACTTGAAAAAACGAATAAAGAGGCTGGAAGGGGAAAAGAGTGAACAAGAACCAGAATTTCTAAACAAGAAGATAACAAACAGCTGAAAGACAACCTGAATGAATTATATGTTAGTTCACTGCTCTCTTTTGAGGAAGACAAGAATGCAGCTTCGAATGTCCAGATAAGGGAAAACATCGAACAGTTTAGAAAAGTTTCAGGAGCTGAATACGCAACATGAGGCCATGAAAATTTCCTTAGCAGATGTGGCAGTAAAAGAAGTAGTGAGGGAGGTGGCATTGGAAAATGTAAAAACGGTTGACTACAAATAAACAGGAATAGAAAAAATTAAAGATATTGTGATTGTACAGGTTAATCCACTGAACAAACAGGTACTTGATAAAGAGAAGACAGTGGTAATCCCAGGCATAAGTGAATCACAGGAGTCAACATGGAAGGTGAGACTTGATAAAAATAAAGCTAGGGTTTTAGACCTGATAAGGAAGCTTCTAGTATGTGGTCCAAAGAATATTGTATACATTCACCAAATCTGTAAATATTCTAGGGAGGGGAAGGCAAGATCAATGAAAGTTAGAGAGAGGGGACACCTGTAGATAAATACTGATGAGAAAAAACTAAGACCTTTAAAAATTCAGAACAGTGTTTATTAGACCATACAGAACACACGAGGAGATAGGAAGAATCAAAAACTTTTTGCAAGAAGCTAGAAGGTTAAAGGAGGGAAGAAATGAAGAAGAGAAGAAAAAATTGTGTTACAGAGCTATTCCAGCCAATGGAGATATAAAGAAGATAATGATAGAAGATCAGGGGATGTAGCCTCATTAAGATTGCTGTACTGTACACGAATGGTGATGAGGTAGCTGGTAAGACAGTATAACAACAAGATAGGCTTCAAAACAGTAAGGCAGATATAGTAGCAGTTACAGAGACTATGCTAAGTGAAGAAATAAACAGTGACAGTTTTCCCTAAGGGCTTCAAAATATTAAAGGTTGACAGATCTGTGAGGACTGGAGAAAGGATAGCAATGCTTATTAGAGAAAGAATTTAGGGTGAAGATATAAACTTTGCTATAGAAAGTAAGTTCAAGGAAGTTCTTGTTGCTCGCATAAATACCAGGCCAGAGAGCATTATAATAACGGTTGTATATAATCCACCAAGGAATCAACATAGGCTAGAAGTATATGAGGAAAGTCAAATAAGTACAATCCAAATCATGAACTTAGTTGTTAACACTGCACAGGAGAGAAAGTGTAAGATTTTGATTTTGGGAGATTTCAATCATAGAGAGATAAATCGGATATATCTTGCCCCGCATAGTGGGGAAGACTCATTTGGTGCATGATTCCTAATTTGTGTAATAGGGAATTTCCTACACCGACAAGTACTGGAACCAACAAGGGCCGGGAGTGGAGATGAGCCATCACTGTTTGATCTAGTATTCACAGATAATGTGTTGCATATGGAAAAAATTGAGTATGAACCACCATTTGGAAAACGTGACCACTGTGTGTTGTTGATGGAGTATATCATCAAATAAGTTCTGCCTAAAAGTAGTGGTGCTGAGAAGGACACGAGGAGGAAGATTACATCAAAATTAATAAGCTTTTTGCAATACTGACTGATGGACTTTATTTAACAACATATCTATACAAGAAATGTATGAAATCTTTTGTGAAGAACATGGGAAAATAGCAAATTGCTACATACCTTCCACCAAAATAGGAGTTTTTATGCCTGAGAGAAATAGTTAAATAATGAGTGTAAAAGAGCTAAGTAGTGGAGAGACAAATGCTGAAAAAGGCATAGGAGAAAAAACACATATACCTGACAAACTTATAAAAGAGCAAGAAATTATTAATAAAAGAATGGATGCAAAGAGAGATTATAAAAGGGATATCACTAGGAAGGCTAAAAAAAATCCCAAACTGTTCCACAGCTTTATCAGCGGTATACTGAATGTCAAAGAACATGTTTTAAAGTTGAAGAGAGCGGATCAATGCAACGTTGAGATGGATGAAGAGATCTGCAAAGACTTGAACAAGGAGTTTCAGTACGTATTTATAGCAGAAAATACCTCACCCCTTCAGCTTGCAGAGATAGAAACTCAGGGGACAGTATTAGTGAACATCATCTTTTCAGCCACAGAGGTATACAAAACGTTGATGGAGTTAGATGCCCATATACAGGTCCTGATGGTATATCACCTAATGTATTTACAAAATGTGCTAAACCAATATCAGCGGCACTATGCATCATACTTGAAAAGTCGCTGGAATCTGGAAAGATCCCAAGATGCTGGAAACAAGTTAACGTGGTACCCATCTTCAAAAAGGGAAGGAGGGATACAGCTCTAAACTATAAGCCTCTTTCCATGACAGTTATGGAGAAACTATTAAGTAACCACATATCTCTTTACCTGGAATCCAACTTTTTGAGACAGCACTTGAAAAAGCACATAATTTAGCTGGAAAACATACAATTTCATGCCACAAAATACGCAATCTCAGTTATGAAGAGAGGTTGAGGGAATTAAACTTACCATCACTCAAAGCTAGATGAATGAGGGGGGGATATGATGACAGTTTTTAAATCCTTTCAAGGTTATGTCAGAGTGGATAGGGATCGATATTGGATATGGCTGGCTCTAGAACTAAAGGTCATAGTTTGAAACTTCATAAGAAAACTTCTTTGCAGGATATAAGGAAGTGTAAGAGTAGTTGATGATTGGAATTCGCTAAGCAAGAAGGTAGTTAATGCTAACTCAATCCATAGTTTTAAGGACAAGTATAATAAGATTTTTTTATATGAGTGTGACACCGTGACAGGCAAAAACTGCCCTCATCAATAAAGGCCTGGACACGAAGAAAACATTAAGACGAAGGAAAAGAAAAAGGTTATGAACGAGACAGAGATGAGGTAATGATACACAAAGGAAAAGGACAGACTGAAAGACTAGTCAAAGTACTGAGGACCTAGAGATATGGCAGGATTAGGCCCTGAGATGATGATAGATCCGCTTTTTGAAAGAAGATAGGTTATAAGAATTAGGAAAGACATAATGAGGAAGAGAGGTCCAGAGTCTGGTGGCAGATGGGAAAAAGCAATCGCTGCACTGACCAATCCGCGAACTACAAATCTCCACACAGAACCAGTGAGAAAAGGCTGCTTGGCGAGTGTTATGCGGCCTCGAAAGTGGGGGAGGGATGCAACTCGCCAACTCATCAGAGCAGCGATAGAAGAGAGAAAGGGATGATACCTTATGGCGAAAAGAAAGAGAATCCAGATTAGAAGTAAGAGAATGGTCATATATGAGTCTGACTGCCTTAGATTCAACTCTATCAAGGAGAAAACTATAAGCACAAGCACCCAAGATGTGCAAGCAGTATTCTAAGCAGAAAAGGATAAAACCTTCATAGATTTTAAGTTGGAGGCAGATTTAGAAATTTGTATTAAGTGACTCCTCTAAGACAAGTTAGAGGCTATTTGGATTTCTAATAAGCTGATAGAATTAAGAGGGTAAATTTCGTTAGTTCTGACGATAATAGGCCTATCAGGAGGAGAAGAAGACAAGGAGATAGCCAGAAACTGCATCTTGGAGGCATTAAATTTAACTATATTTTGGGTGCCCCACTCAGCTACCATCTGCAAATTGGAGTTGAGAGTAGAAGAAAGTGATACGAGACTGATTACGAGTAGCAGATGAGGGTTGTAAAGAAAAGGCAGAGGAAAAATGAAGGGAAGAATCGTCGGCAAAAGTATGAAGAAGAGACGAAAATTAAGACTGAAGAAGATCATTGATGAAGAGAGGGAACAGAATAGGTGAAATAACAGAGCCCTGTGGAACACCACTGGGCTAGATATTGCACTGTCAACAACTACAGATATAAAATGGTCAGAAAGAAAACTGGAAATCAGAGAACAGTGAGAAGGGGTAAAGCCACAGGCAGGGCGTTTGGCTAGCAGAGCCTTGTACCAGAGATATGAAGGGTGGCAACAATGACCTGACTTGGTACAACATAAAACAGAGACCCCCAGTATATATATTCACTAGCTTTAAAACATTTTCAAATTTATGTATGCAGACATAATTAACTGCAAATGTTTCTTTTTAAGAGACTTGTCCTCATTTACATAAGGTGCTTGCAGTTTTGTTTGTCATTATTAATCCCCGTATGGGGGTGGACGCAGCCTGGTTGGAGGTGGGGTATTAAAGCTGTATGACCTACCAGTGCCCATAGTGGGATCATTTGCAAGTGTGTCATTTCCTAAGTCGAGCTCTAGTCGCTGTGTTACCTCAGTTATTTTTTCTGAAGAAAAATCTTGGTAAACACAAATGAAAATTATGTGTTATGCGTCTCACCTAAAAGGGTGTTTATAATACAATCCGTATAGAGTATACAGAGCACCGACTTGGAACTTCAGACTGTGTGGAGGCATCAAAAATCTCTTGGTCAGAAGTGCCACTTCCTCAGAAAACTCCAGGAGCTCCTTGAAATTTTGGCGTCCTCTGAAAGGAATAACTAGGTTATGCAACTTTATTTAAAATAAAAAAGTAAATAAATAAATTAAAATTTTGGTTAAAATGACATGATCGCAAGGTTATTTGATGTGACTGAAGGTCATGAAAAGTGCGTTTCATTTAAAAATGACATAACATAAAACATAAAAAGAGAAAAGTACAGTACTGTAACAGAATGGAATAAATGTGGAGACTACAAATACATACAAATGCAATGGCCATAATGCCTCATGTAACGAGGTAGAGCAGAAGAATGAGTCAAAGCATAATTCCAATGATCAAAAAAAGCAATGTACACTATCTATCCCATCTTAGCCATTAAAATTTATCACTATTTTTCTACCCAGCACACCACACTGCTTGGGAAATCCACAGTGAATGTGGTCTAAATTTTGTTGTAAACCAGACAGCCGTCGCTGATTTACCTCAACCTCTTCCTCTCGTGGTAACCACACACACCTTTCCATCCCAGTTTAAAGCATTGAGCAGGAGCTGAAAAATCATTTTGGCCTGCAGCACCTACTTACAATTATTCTCAACCCATCCCTATATTTTGTATTCCCTCTTCCCTGCTCCAATGACATGCAGCATGAACTCCTTGCTCTTTTTATCCAATCCACCCTTCTCATTCCAAGTACAGTATCCCTTTTGGCTCCACTGACATCCTGCATGCTCCCCATGCTCTTTTCATCCAATTCATCCATCTCATTCTAGGTCTCCCTTTTGGTTCCACTGACATACTGCATGCTCTTTTCATCCAATCCATTCATCTCATTCTTGTTTTCTCTTTTAGCTTCATTGACATAATTCATGCTCTCCATGCTCTTTTCACCCCATCCATGCATCTCATTCTAGGTCTACCTTTTCATTCTAATCCATCCTTCTCATTCTAGGTTTCCATTTGGGCTAATCCCACTACAATCTACTCTCTACACTCCCTATACTAGTTGTTCTTCACTTAATCTTTCCACATGCACAAACCATCTCAGCACTCTCTGATCTAAATTATCCAACAGGTTTCTTCCAATCCAAAACAGAGGTGGCAAAGTTATCTAGAATATCACTGAAAATATACTGATATAATTTTACCCCAGGTAGATGTTATATCATATTAACAAAATATCTAGTCTGATATGCATCTAGGAATCTCTAGATACAAAAACTTCCTTTACGAGAATTTTCCCAACTATCTGGACAATCTCTTAAAATATGTCTAAAAGACCCATAACACTTACAGGTCATCAGCTGACCATCCCGCCCCAAAGGATTCATTGGTCTCTAACACTTGCTCCACAAAAAACCTCCACCACCTGTACATCCACGAAAACCAGCACATAAAGCACCCCTCGCCCCACCAGATACGCCCCGAAATGTGCCACCACCTGACACTGCCCGCCTCCACAACAAATGCAGGCTCTATCTTGATAGGATCAGATAATCCAGAATCATCACTCCCCTCTCCCACTAATTTCTGTAATGATTTCTTTGCCAGGTCAAAAAGATTAGCCTTTGCAGTGTAATCCATACCTGTGAGCACAAGTAATTTTTCTGCTCTACTTATACCGGCTCTTCGCAATAATTTAAAAGCTAATATCTCTAATGGTAGAGTTATATTCTCTGCCTTGATTCTATTATGCTTCTGATCAATATTTGCAATGCATTGAGGTATACTTTCCTCTACTGTAATCCTCAAAATCTTAAAATTTTTCAAGAGCAGTTTTAAAGTCATCCTTCTCCAAATGTTTGTCAAATAAAAAAAAGCAATTAAGTGTCCAACCCTCCCTCTTTATTCAAATCCTCCACATTAATCTCTTCAAAAATCTTCTCCCAAATCTTAAAATTATCATCCTCCGGTTTTAATTCAGTCACCAAACGCCAGGTTGAGATTTTTTTCTTAAATTGTACATAAGTTTTGCCCGATTTGTACAGCGGAATTTCACTTTTAGTACCCATTTCTGTTCCAATAAAACACTCCCTAAAAAAGATATATCATATCATTTAGCCTACTTTCGATCATAAAAGGCTAAGGCCTAAACTAACTCGCAAAAAGACCAGCCTAGCATTAGCCATCAGCTGATTTACGCTATTAATCCGGAAGCCACACATTTTAACTCAAACTTATTAAAATAAACATACAAAAATGCTCCAAAAATGTTCCAAACACCTACACAACAACGCACGACACTCCACACCATCAAAACATACAACTCTTTAAAAATCGCTAAAAACCCACACCTCTCTTTCACACTGGCAATTTATCTTTTCTTGGTGAGATTTATTTGCCGTGGATCACTTGTATGCTCTGCTACCACTATTAAAACGCTACATTACCTCTCTGTTGGTGAGGTTGTCCTCTTGGTCCCAGGACCTTCTTCACCAATTGCTGGCTCACCTCTCTCTGTCTGCTCATGCCACATGCAGCACCAAAACCGTCCACCCAATGATGTCATCGCCACCCTCCCCCACTTACTCCTCGATAAAACAACCATTCACACACAACACAACAACCACTTACATACGTACATACAAACTTCAACAATAATCCACCTGGGGGGACAAGAAAACCTCCTCCATGTTCCCCAGTGTGTTGCAAAAGTCAACTAAATTGGGCAAAGTGAGGGGACTGAGAATCTCCTCTCGTGTTCTTCCACATAGAGTCAAGTTTTTCTGCTTTGATTCAGCCAACTCCCTTTTAGGGGCATTATGGCTCTTGTAAATACAGGGAGTCCTCATATAACGCAGTTTCGAGTGTACAACAAAGGCTGCTGAAAAAAAAAAATTCATTTTTTTTTTCATCCAATTATTTTTCATTTTTATATAGGCTATTCATAAATTTGTTTTTTCCCTTACTCTTCCTTCCTGGTGGTCCTCTAGGGGTTCAAAGTTGGACCACTTGAAGTAGCCAACGGTTTTTTCAGAGATAATGATAAAGAGATGTGTATATGTTTAAATGAATATTTCTCATTTGTATTTACCAATGAAAGCTTGGAATATATTCCAAAGGCAGAATACATATATACAGACTGTCCTGATAATATACTTAGTACAATAAATATTATGAGGAAGGATGTAATAAGAGAAATAGATAAATTAAAGGCTCATAAATATCCGGGACCTGATGAAATTTATGCTAGACTCGAGTATCAAAGAAGTGCAAGGCAGAGCTTAGTTGCCCACTAACTGCACTATTCTATAATTTAATAAAATTAGAATTGGTACTCAAGGAGTGGAAATTGGCAAATATGACATCAATATTTAAATAAGGAGCATGGGTTAAAAAGATAAACTATAGACCAGTATTTTTTCTTTTTAAATTCAATATAATTTTTCAATATAACCAACTATATATAGTCATTAACTTGATACAAAACAAGATACTAGCGTAATATTTATTATGCTTATAAGTGTGTTTGATATCGTATAATTTGGTTTTCTAAAGACTATATAGTGATTGTTCTTTTGCTTTTCCAGACTCACCTGCCTGCCCATGTCTCATCAGCAGCTGACATAGCAAGCTTTCTTTTGACAAGCAAGTCTCTCCCTCCCTATGTAAACACACCACATGAGTACAGTATACTGTACAGATACTATTTACAGTTTTGTACGATAAAGTAACACAGTACAAATATTGTAGTTTAATACTATACATATATATTTATGTATGTGTTGTTTTATTATACAGTACAATACCTGTATATTATGTTAAAATTAAAGTTTAGAAATAGTATTGAGATTAGTTTTAGTAATATTCAAGAATCATTAGGAAAACAGGATCCCCCTTCAAAAATATAAAAAAATAAATAAAAAAAATAAAAATAAAGGGACCCAGGTTCGAATCTAAGAGAGTTCCAACTTAAGTCACCTTTCAGGAACGGAACCCTGACGTTATATGAGGACTGCCTGTATATAAAGAGATAAAGCAATTACAAGTCTGGTTTCCTCAGAAAAGGCTTATTTATAAAGTAAAACAAAGATAAAATATAAAAAAATACATAAATATATAACCAGGCTATGATATATAAAATATATACAGTACACAAAAAGCAATGCCTCACCTGTAAATTAAGGAGAAATTACACTTCTGCCAACAGGACGAGAATTCTCTGAATCGCCAACTTTCAATTCTGGCAAACTCTTCCAAGAGGTTTGTTATGTCAAAGAGATACCCTGATGCAATATACCAGTTACCTGAAACATAGAGGATAATTATATATATAGACAAATGCAATAATATAACGGTTTACTAATTGAGAGACGAATTTCATTTAATTTTCCCATCAGGACAGCGCAGTAGTAGTGTCTAAGGCTAGTAATATACCTGCCCTGGTTTGATCCTGGCCAAGGGTTGGATTATTTTTCACAGTTTCATGTCACTACCAATTAACTTGAGCAATTTCTCTGATGAGTGGGTGATTTCCAATAGGTCTACCTGATAATTCAGCCTCTACCTGGAGATCACTGGGTCCACATGATAGGAGAGGGGCCTTAGTCCCAGCTATATGGTAGGTATATTGATAGGCTATGCGATATCTTTGTCCCTTGCCTCTACCTTTCAAAAGAGACCTTTATCCTTCAACATGATGCTAAATCTCAGTCTGCTCTCCTCACCCTCTCCATCGGTTGCTAAAGTGGCAAGGGAAAACAGTTTCAAGGAGAAAAGTGTCACAAGCCCTTTAGTCCCCTATCTGTTTTAGTTGCCTCTTACAACTGTCCCTCTCAATCTTAGGGATACAAAGTGTATAGAAAATCTTAAGAGTAGGATGAAAAGCCAATCATACCGGTGTACCGACCAATAAAACTCTTTCCTAATAACAACGCAATATCTTGCTTCTGCCGGTCTGAAATTTTTGGTGAGGCCAAAATATCTCGTCAAAAGGTTACCACATAAAATTATGCTACAAACAAGTACAGTATTCTCATCCATTCTGGCTCTCTCTGATCCTTTATAAGCAGAGACGAGCATTATTTTGCTAATTATACATAGCTCAACTTTTCTAGTGACATGTGTTAAAAAAAAGAAAATAGACCTCTCAATTTGTTCACTTAATTCGTCTGAAATTCCAAAGTTTTAAAAAAAATTTTGCGAAGGAAAGAGCTAACACAATATTTAATCAAAACTACTTGAAGCATGGTAGAACAAAGTATTGTACATTGACATATGCAAGGTCATATTACTGGCTCTTCACACAAAAAAAAAAAAGGACAGTATATAACAAACAATACCTCAAGTATCATACAGACTCTAAGTCTGGTGTAAAAACTAATAAAATCAAAGTGTAAGACTTCAATAATTCAAGCCTAAATGTTGAACACTTTTTTCTACATTGATATGACCAGGAAAATAAAAAAAATAAAAAAGTCCAATATGTAATTTCACAATGACACAAATGTTTTAAAGTGCTCTCACCCGTAACTGAATAGGGAACACCGTGAAGTTTTCGTCTCTTCCTCTTCTTTCTCTTCGATTTAGGACCACCGTCTCCTTCGTCTTCTGTACCAGTCTGCTCCTCGGACTCCTCCTCATCACTGGTATAATCTCGAAGTTCGTCAAGAAACGACTTTTCCGTACGAACACGTAGTTTACGCTTCTTCTTTTGGGAGGCTCTGCCTCTCCCCGGCATGATCAAAGGCATGTCCATAATATTCTCATTTTGATTTTCGTCCTGACTTCCATCTTGTTCAGGAGTTCTCTTGTCATTCTTCCGAGATTTACTCTTTGGAGAGTACTTTCTAGGCTTCCCTTTTGGTGCAATCTTAGGTTTACCTTCACTAGCTTTTTTTCTACATTTTTCCCTTTTAATACCTCCCTTTGTTGATACTTTTAAAAGTTGATTTTTCATACCATCACAACGAACTGCTCCTTTCTTGCTTGATTTCTTTCGATCTGATACATTTCCTTCTTTCTTCCCTTTGTGAATCTCAATTTCGTTTTCATCCGGCGATAGTTCTCCTTTGCCGGGAATATATTCATCATCTGAAAAATCCACTTCAATATCGCTATCAGATTTATCGTCAAAGTCCTCAACAAACTCCACCGACTTCTTCACCTTTCTCCTATTTCTTGTGCTTTTAGTAAGAATACTGCTCGTGATAAGTGCAGCATTATCGTTTTCAGAAGGGGCAGATGGTGCCATACTGCTTTCTGCTTTTACAACTTCACTGCTGTTATTTTCCAGTGCTGACTCATCTTTATTTTCAACTATTTCATTTCTAATGCTAGGAGAATGGTTCTTTTCTGTGCTTGATGTTACTTTGGATTTGTTAGTTGACTTGGATTTTTGCAAAGCTGGTGCACTTCGTTCCTTCCTGCAGTTCTTCTGGGATGGCTTTTGCGCATAATTCCTAGGCATCTTTTTGGAGGTACTTTCATTAACACAAAGATCTTTCAATGGATCTTTAACAGCAGTCGTGTCAGATTTATCATTAAATTGTGGCTTTAATTTCAGCCTGCCAGGAGTGTCTTGCTCTGTCTGATTATTTTTCTGAGATGGTTTTTGTATGTTTTTCTTAGTTGCATTTTTGGAGGAACTATTAGATGAAATAATATTGTTACAAGCACTCTTTCCTGGACATTCAAGAACGGCTGCATCAGAGTTGTCATTTCTAAAATTTTTCTGAGATGGACTTTGGATGGTTCTTTTGGGTGCATTTTTTGGACCACTTTTAGATAACATACTGTTGCCACAAATGTCCTTTCCTATATCCTCAATATTAGCTGTATCGGACTTATGGTTCTTGACATTTTTCTGAGTTGCTCTTAGTACGGTTTTATTGGAAGCATCTTTTGGGCCACTTTTAATCATAATATTGTTGCTACAAACATTCTTTCCAGGATCCTGAAAAACAGCAGTATAAAATTTATCATTTTTTGAATTTTGTTCAGATGATCTTTGTAAGGTTTTCTTGGGTGCATTTCTTGGGGCATTTTCAGATACAACAGATGAATTTTTCTGGGTACTTTTAAATATAATAGATGTATTTTTGGGGGCACTCTCAGATATAATACTGCAGCCAGTAAGGTCCTTTCTTACATCCTCATTACCAGATATTTTAGACTTATCATCATTGCCGGAAATCAGATCATTCTTATATGATCTAACTCTCCTCCTGGGAAATGCTTTAAGTTCAGATCCCATTTTCTTTGAATCATTATGAATCTGGGGCATGTCATTCAATGACGATATCTCCTTGGAATCTATTCCACCTCTAGCATATTTCTCTACCTCACTGAATGGGATGCACGTTACAGTTACTGAAAGTGCATGCAGGTTTTTTCTTGCTTGTAATTTTATTTCCTCCTCATTTTCATCAAACTCTTTGAATACACTTTCAACTTTTTCCCTAGTCTCCTTTTCAGCGCTGATATCAAAAACAGAGGCCCCCATTTTATGTAAACCAGTATTTCTAGGACTTTTCATCATTTTAGAAGGGGGAAGTTTTTTGGGTGCGATGACCTTCCTGCGAGAGTAACTCCTCTTCGATGCCTTTTTCTTATCCGGTGTCTCTTCTCCCTCCAAGTAGCCAAAATCAGGTAGCTCTTCATCAAATACAAGTGACAACAGCTTGCACTTAGCAAGCCCAGATGAGGTCTTGTTTGACATAAATTTGTTCTTATTGGTCTCATTTTTATTAGTGAGAGCTAAATCCTCTCTCATATCAATCAATCTATCTTTACTGGCATCGAATTGTCGAACCTGGTTCTGGTTCTGAGGCTCTTCAGCTGAAGACTCACTAATATTTTCAGGGCATTTCTCATTAACAGACACATCATGTACATTTTGCATCAATGACTGTAATAAGGATGACTGTCTTTCAGGGACAGGGGAATTACTTTGAATTTCTTTATTATTCATATCTTTGTCAATCACATCGCCTCTGAGAACTTGTTCTTTCTCTTCTGTTTCTGTTCTGGCGATAATCCGTGTTTTTTTTCCGTGTGTTTTTATTTTTCTCAGGGCTTGTTCGTATTCAACGAATTTATCAATGGTACTGGCACTTTGTAGATTTGCTGAAGTGACTTTAGAAAATTCTTGCTTAATTTCTACTTCTGGTTCAGTCTTATCATTCTCTTCTTTTTCAATCCTTTCAAGTATAATTTTTAAATCTTTACTAACACTCATGTTAACTATTCTGAAAAAAAAAAAAATTTAATTTTTAAAGCACAAATATTACTGACAGTAGCCAAGTAGTTAGACTACATGATTTTGTAGTCGACAGACTAGGTTTGAGCCCACCATGGGGCATTCAGTTTTAATCATTGCTATATTGATAACTATTTGTATTGTTGCTTTTACTATTACTGTTACTACTGGTGTTATTAATGCTATTTTGTACATTATTGTACTGTTGCTTTTATTATTGATATTCCCCAGCCACACTCTGTCTCTGTCCACCCCCATAATAGGGATTAATAAGTGTCACATAAAATAAGGATTATTACTAAACTTACGGACTGCCCTTGATGACCTCAGACCATGGCGGGCCGCGAACCCATGACCTGACGAATCAAAGTCATGAGCGTTACCACTCGGCCATGGTGGCTACCTTAATAACACTCATATTCACATTGCATCACAAGAAGCTACCAAGAAAGATAGAGAGGGAAAGGTTCTGGCAATATCTGTTTTCTGTTTGCCAAAAAAAAAAAAAAAAAAAAAAAAAAACTACAAGCAGATGTCTTGAATTTGACATAGATGTCAGTGCATAATTATCATTCCTAGGCAACACCAGTTGATGTCTATTATCGCTATCTATACAAGGCTTAAAATATACAGGTTATATATGAGTATTACGCAAGTTTAAGACTGAAATGTTTTTTTAGTTAACTTAAGATAGTTTTTCTGTGCTTTGTATTTCCATTTCACTCGGGGTTTGTAAGTAAACATTTACTTTGCTTTAATTTTACAACTGGGGGCGTGAAAGCAAACATTTACGTTATTTTCATTTCACAGTTGACGTGTGTGATAAACATTTACTGTACTTTGTTTCCATTCCACAGTTGAGGGTATGAAAGTAAACATTTACTTTGTTTTAATTTTACAACTGGGGGTGTAAAAGCAAACATTTACGTTATTTTCATTTCACAGTTGAGGTGTGATAAACATTTACCGTACTTTGTTTTCATTCCACAGTTGAGGGTATGAAAGTAAACATTTACGTTTCGAATGGGAGTGGAAACAGACACGTTAGAGCTGGGGTGAACACAGGTTAGAGCTAGGAAATAAAACACGCGAAATATCTATCGAATATGAGTAGCGCTCATCTTATCCAAAGATTTTCTTGCCATTATCTTTAACTTAACCTATCCTGATATGAAAATCTACAGTGACAAACCATTCTTATTTCACGATGATATTACACTCATCAAAACACAAAACCGCTCACCACAAGGTCAACTGACACTATTTATTTACTATTTACAATCACATTTACTACCTACGATAACAAAATGCATTTAGTGAGCGTACTTTGTTTACAGAATCAAAACGCTAACTACAATGTTGCCAGAATCCACCAGGGCTGCCAATGAGATTTTCAGAAACCCCCCAGACCAGGTTCCCCCCAAAAAAAACCCAGATTCCAAAAAAAACTCAAATTTTCAAAATATCAAGTTGAAATTGAAATATATTAGTATTTTACTTACTTTTATATGCGGATCACAACAATAATCCATCCACCTCGGAATCTCACGTTCTGTTGATTTTTTTTTCTCAATGAAGCGAGTAATATCAACACCAGACTTAGCCACATCAAAACATTTCTCATGTTTCACAGATTTGTGCTTCAGAAGCATGGATTTATTTGCACTCTTTAGCGTAACTTTGCAGCACTTACAGTAGCTGGCTTCTTTATCATTTTTATCTTGCTGAGAACAACCCTTCAATTCCGGATCTGGCAACCATTCTTCCTTAAATGACTGCAAATACCATATCCTTTTCGTAGTGGAAGATTCGCCTTGCATTTCGTCATTAATTATGATAGATCACAAATAATAAACAACCAGAAAAATGGCTTCTGCACAAAAAAGAAACTGCAGAAACTGCAGCACTAACTTACGAACTGAAGTTCCTAAATTCACTGAGTAATCATACTTATTGCTAGCGTTACCTAACCTAACTAAAGCTGTCAATTAAACTTGTTTGAATCTTGTATCCGGTACATACACGTCCAGTTGACGACTGGTCTATGAAAAGCTCTTTCAACACAGATATCTAATTTATTTTGAATTTTTACCAAAATACGTATGGAAAATGAGCCATTTTAAAAATAAAAACCCAGATGTTAGTGAAAAACTAAGATCTAGGAGAAAAATCCCAGTATTGGCAGCCCTGGAATCTACTGCGCTTAGCGCTTTGTAGCGGCGATAAACAGCTAGGGCTAGTGTGAATATAGCTATAATTAGCGGAAAAGTCTCGGCGTCATTTAGCATTAAAAATTCTAACTATAGCATAATTCCCCAGCTCCAACCTGTATTTTTTTTTTTTTACTTTTTATCTCTCTCACACTTAACACGTAAAAAACGGTAAAAATATATTGTTATACAGATTCAACTAAGATCCCATATCTCAACTACCCTGACAAGGGGTAATAATAATAATAATAATAATAATAATAATAATAATAATAATAATAATAATAATAACAACAAGAATTAATATATATATATATATATATATATATATATATATATATATATATATATATATATATATATATATATATATATATATATATATATATATATATATATATATATATATATATATATATATATATATATATATATATATATATATATTGGCAGTAAATTTTCTTGTATACATAGTTTGTTGAATATGACCGCTGTTTTTGCATTTGCAATTTTCTTGTATAACTTTTCCAAAGATCTTTCAATAACTTTTTCATTATTGTTGAGACTATATAATAAGCCGGAAAATTTAAGAGAATTCATAACGTTTCGTACAGCTTCGTACATTGTCAAATGATTATCTATTTAGTAGTGGATAGGAATGCTTGGGGTCCATCCTCCAGCAACTCTGGAAACTTTGCAGAGATACTGAATCTTTCTGGTGAATATAAACTAAAGATGGATATTAGATATCATATATAACCTCCATCACTACTAAATAGATAATCATTTGACAATGTACGAAGCTGTACGAAACGTTATGAATTCTCTTAAATTTTCCGTCTTATTATAGTCTCAACAATAATGAAAAAGTTATTGTAAGAACTTTGGAAAAGTTATGCAAGAAAATTGAACATGCAAAAACAGCGGTCATATTCAAGAAACTATATATATATATATATATATATATATATATATATATATATATATATATATATATATATATATATATATATATATATATATATATATATATATATAATATATATATATATATATATATATATATATATATATATATATATATATATATATATATATATATATATATATATATATATATATATATATATATATATATATATATATAGTTAAAAGTTAAAGTTTGCTGGGTTTTAGCCTTCTTATCAGGGGCGTTGCCCCTGTTCTGGTGGGCGTCAGTCGGTGCAAACCCCAACCCCTTAATGCAGTGTCCAGCCACAGCAGTAACCTCCCCAGTATACAGCTTAAACTTTCTTGCCTGGACGAGGCTCGATCTGCCGACTTCACGAATGTGAAGCCAGCATGTTACCATTGTACTAGCCAGGAGGATATATATATATATATATATATATATATATATATATATATATATATATATATATATATATATATATATATATATATATATATATATATATATATATATATATATATATATATATATATATATATATATATATGTATGTGATTACCTAATTGTGTTTACGGGAAAGAGCCCAAAGCTCGTATCTTCCCGTCTCCTCATCGGTTCCATTTTACACTTAGTCATACTTATCATACCTGTCCTTAAAACTATGGATTGAGATAGCATTAACTACCTCCTCGCTTAGCCAATTCCAATTATCAACTACTCTTACACTGAAAAAGTATTTTCTTACATCCTGCAAAGAAGTTTTCTTACGAAGCTTCAAACTATGACCTCTAGTTTTAGAGCCAGCCATATCAAAATATCGATCCCTATCCACTCTATCATAACCATGTAGGAATTTAAAGACTGTCACCATATCCCCCCTCACTCTTCTAGCTTCGAGTGATGGTAAGTCTAATTCCCTCAGCCTCTCATCATAACTGAGATTGCGTATTTCTGGCACCAGTTTCGTGGCATGTCTTTGAACTTTTTCAACCTTAGCTATGTGCTTTTTCAAGTGCGGATTCCAAAAGGGGGCTGCATATTCGAGTTTTGGCCTCACATAGGTTACATAAATATTTCTGAACATTTCCTTGTCCATGTGCCTGAAGGCTACCCTTACATTTGATAAGAATGCATATGCTGCCCTTACTATGCCATTTATATGTATTTCTGGAGACAAATCTGCCAGTATGTTTACTCCTAGATCTCTCTCATTTTCTGTCTCTTGAAGTTGTACTCCAGCCACCGAGTAGTCAAGCTTGGGCCTTCTTGCACTTGTACCCATTCTCATTACCTTACATTTTGAAGTATTGAATTTCATTAGCCACTTTTCTGACCACTCATGCAGATTATTTAGATCCTCCTGAAGTTCTCTACCATTGTTCTCGTTTTTTACACTCTTCACAATCTTTGCATCATCTGCAAACATATTCATGAATGAATTTACAGACTCTGGTAGGTCATTTACATATACAAGGAACAAAAGTGGCCCTAAAACTGAACCCTGTGGAACTCCACTAGTAACTCTTCTCCATTCAGACACTGAGTGTCTTACTCTAACCCTCTGTTCCCTTCCTTCTAAGTAAGTTTTTATCCATTCCAAAACATTTCCACCTATTCTAGCCATTGATTGCAGCTTCCTAATAAGTCTCCCATGTGGAACAGTGTCAAACGCTTTCTGGAAGTCTAGGAATATGCAATCTGCCCAGCCCTCTCTTTCCTGTAAGATTTGGCTTACCTCATCATAAAATTCTAATAAGTTTGTTACTGTTGATCTACCTTCTCTGAAGCCATGTTGCCTCACTGACAAAAAGTTGAAGGATTCCAAGTGAAGAGAGATATGTTTCCTTAGTAGTTTCTCCATAACTTTGCAAACTATGCTGGTCAAGGAAACTGGTCTATAGTTCAGAGCCGTATCCCTCCCCTTTTTGTATATATATATATATATATATATATATATATATATATATATATATATATATATATATATATATATATATATATATATATATATATATATATATATATATATATATATATATATATATATATATATATATATATATATATATATATATATATATATATATATATATATATATATATATATATATATATATATACAGTGTATTACTTTTGGAATGTCAGTGGAACAGGGAAGAGTGCGTGCAAGAGATAGGAATGAGTGGAGGAAGATTGTGCATTTATGACGAGGACAGATGGGATTTCTCGCACCCTTAGCTCAGTGAACTGTGATGGATGGGTGTGAGGGGAGTTGCCATGTGATGAAGCGGTGGGGGTAAACCAGCTGCGGCTGTCGGGACTCGTTATAGAATATCCTTGTCCGCCTACCTTGCGGATGACCTAAGCAGGGTGGAAGGGGGGGGAATATGGCAACCCTTTTTCTCCAAAGAGCTGAGAGGAGTGGTTGAGGCATGTCTGAATCGTGATGAATGTGCATTTCTTGACTTGGGCACCCCCTTAAAAGGGGGAATGAGGCAGGTTTATATGAATGTACGTACTTTTACAGTCGTACATTAAATGAAATAATGTGAATGCTCATTGTTTTGCCAAAGACTGCCATGACTGTGAAGGCTCTGCATTTGGAACTGGTCTATAATTTAGGTAATTAAAAATGTTTCTTTGACACTCTTGTAGCCTTCTGAAAAGGCTAGTCCTACAAAATATTGTTAACTGTTTCTCCAACTTCACACATTTTTTTTTTTTTTTTCAATTCTATAATTTTCCTTGGCTCTTTAAAGATCGAGGTATCACTTATTTTTCTGGACAGTTGGCCTACGAAGCACAGGAAAAACTTGTACATCTTCAGGACACTGCTTAAGAGACATATACAGTGATCCCCCGCTGTATCACGTTTCTTGGTTCGCGTTTTCACTGTATCACGGGTTTTTGGGGGGCAAATTATTATTTTATTTTTTGGGTATACACAAAAATATTAAAATATTGAAAAAATAAAAATTTTCAATATTTTCATTTTTTTATTGAAAAAAAAAATCATTATTTAATTGATAAAAAAAAAATTTACTTCCCAGCCTACGAATAATAAAACAGTAAAAAATAGTAAAAAACTTAAATTTAGATATACGTATGTACAGCATAACTCACAGTATTGCATCATGCGAAATAGTGTCCGATAGCGTACAATGTACTGTATTGGGGTCGCAGCTACGTGAGCTAGCATATATATTTATATTTCCAGTAGTTTCATGATTTTATTGATAAAAAACGTAATAATAAAACAGCAAAAAATAGTAAAAAACATAAATACTAATAGTATTGCACCACGTAAAATACGATACCGGTATCAGTGTTTCGGAAAACGCAAAGGCTCTCACCTACGTGACCTAGTGAATATTAAAATTTTCATTATTTTATTGATAAAACAAGTATTTCCTAGCCAAAGAATAAGAAAACAGCAAAAAATAGTAAAAAACATAAAAACAGTACTAACAGTACTGCACCATGAAAAATACAATACCGGTATCACGTTTCGGAAAACGTAAAGGCTCTCACCTATGTGACCTAGTGAATATTAAAATTTTCATTATTTTATTGATAAAACAAGTATTTCCTAGCCTAAGAATAATAAAACAGTAAATAATAATAAAAAACATAAAGTACTAAGAGTATTGCACCATGTAAAATATGATAATGCTATCAGCGTTTCGGAAAACGAAAAGGCTCTCACCTACGTAAGATAGGTCATGGAATGCTACTGGCTGAAAGGTCGGGACACGACGAATCACAGAATTGTTTTTCTGTATGTTCTGTATCATGGGGTCTGATTGGCTTTTTCATTGCAGTTTGCTTTTCCCTCCATTTTCCAATGTGCCGGCTCACTCGTTCAGTCTAACTCATGTGTGCGCCGTTCTCGTTGTGCTTATTAATACGTTTTGCTTGTGATTGTGTTTTCACGCGCAATTTAACCTTTGCAATGCCTCCCAAACGTCCTTCACCTTCTAAGGCTTCTGGTAGTCAGCCTAAGCGGCAAAGGAAAATGTTAACCATTGTAGATAAAGCGAAACTCTTAGATATGTTGAGAGAAGGAAAAAGGATTGTGGATGTTGGCCGCTATTTTGGCCTCAATGAATCTACTGTTCGCTACATCAAAAAGGACGAGGCAAATATCAGGAAAACAGCGAGCATTTCTTTTGATAAATCAGCAAAGAGGGTCGTAACATCCCGCAATAAGGCAGTAGTGCTGATGGAAGCTGCTTTGGCCCCGTGGAGTGCTGATTGCAGAAAGAAACACATCAGCTTAGACACCAATATCATACAAACAAAGGCGAAGAAGCTGTACGAGACATTCGCTGCAAATGAACCTGATGACGACAGTGGCGACCGTGGAGAGGAGGAAAGAGAAGATATCGACAACCCACAACCAGGACCCTCCAGCGATTCTCCATCGAGGATACAACCGTTCGTTGCTAGCAAGGGATGGTTCTTCAAATTTCAAAAACGCTATGGCCTAAAAAGCGTTTCAGTGCATGGCGAAGCTGCCTCTGCAGATACAGCTGCAGCAAAAATTACGTCACGAATGACTTCAAGAAAATTATCGCCGAAGGGGAATATGCTCCTGAGCAAGTCTTCAACATGGATGAGACTGGCTTATTTTGGAAGAGCATGCCATCTCGCACTTTTCTCTTCAAGGACGAAGATAAAGCCCCGGGATTTAAAGCGCACAAAGATCGCGTTACCCTCATCATGTGCGAGAATGCTGCAGGCTTCATGTTAAAGCCCGGGCTTATCTACAAGTCAAAGAACCCTAGGGCTTTGAAGAACAAAAATAAGAATCTGCTGCCAGTGTATTGGATGCATAACCCTAAGGCATGGATCACGAAAAGCCTCTCATCGGACTGGTTTCACCAATGCTTTATCCCTCAGGTAAAACTTTATCTTGCGGAAAAAGGCCTTGAATTTAAAGTCCTTCTTTTGATGATGGATAATGCTGGTGGCCACGCAACTAATCTCTAATATGACGGTATTCAAGTTGAGTTCCTGCCACCGAATACAACGTCACTGATTCAGCCTATGGATCAAGGCGTTATTCATGCGTTCAAGGCCCTCTACACACGAAATGCCCTGGCAAACCTTGTTGAAGCCATGGATTCGGACAAAGACTTCTCAGTGAAGACATACTGGCGTAATTACACGATTGCCAAATGCCTACAAAATATTCAGAAAGCAATCAAAGAGATGAAGTCAGCCACAATCAATGCCAGCTGGAAGAAATTGTGGCCCGAAGTCATCCACGACTACAAGGGATTTGCTCATGACGAAGTGCAGAAGTCGGCAGTTGCAAAAGCCGTGAAGTTGGCTGCATTGCTAGGAGGAGGAGGCTTTAAGGATATGACTCCGGAAGTTGTGAATGAACTGATTGACTGCCACTCGCAGCCTTTGACTGATGAAGACTTGGAAGAAATGACGAAATCAGCGAACGAAGAAGAGGAAGAACTTGAGGAATCGCACAAAGAAATTGAAGAACCTGGCCTTACACTCGAATGTTTGGCAGCCATGTATGAACATTTTAAAGCACTCCAACAAGTCTCGCAGGAATATGACGATAATATGGTTCGTTCGGTGACCTTCTGTAATTTTCTCAACGATGCCATGATTCCTTACCATACCATCTTCCAACAAACGAAGAAATAGCGACAGCAACTCCCCATTACCATGTTCTTCTCCCCCAAAAAGCAGCCGTAAAGCTTTTATTGGCTGCGAAATAATTTCCTCCGGGGTCAAGCAAGATCATCATCACCTCATTCACGGTAAGTTTACCTATCACGTACATATAAATTTACGTTGCATGCTGTTATTTATAATAATTGTAAAATGCCCATGTACATGAGTGTGTCATGTAATTACCACTTCATTCACCGTAATTTTATCTATCACTTTCATGTAAATTTACGTTGCTTGCTGTTATTTATAATGTAAAGGTGTTTTTTAACAGTGCAGGGAGGGTTTATACAGTACGTAAACGTAAAAATAATTGTAAAATACCTATGTACATGAGTATGTCATGTAATTACCACTTCATTCACCATAATTTTATCTATCACTTTCATGTAAATTTACGTTGCATGCTGTTATTTATAATGTAAAGGGTGTTTTTTTAACAGTGCAGGGAGGGTTTATACAGTACGTAAATGTAAAAATAATTGTAAAATACCTATGTATGTCACGTCATCATCACCTCATTCACGGTAAGTTTTCCTATCACTTTCATAAAAATTTACATTGCTTGCTGTTATTTATAATGCAAAGGGTGCTTTTTTAACAGTGCAGGGAGGGTGTATACAGTAAGTAAACGTAAAAATAACTGTAAAATACCTATGTATGTCACGTCATCATCACCTCATTCACGGTAAGTTTTCCTATCACTTTCATAAAAATTTACGTTGCTTGCTGTTATTTATAATGTAAAGGGTGTTTTTTTAACAGTGCAGGGAGGGTTTATACAGTACGTAAACGTAAAAATAATTGTAAAATACCTATGTACATGAGTATGTCATGTTATTACCACTTCATTCACCGTAATTTTATCTATCACTTTCATATAAATTTACGTTGCATGCTGTTATTCATGAAGTAAAGGGTGGTTTGTTAACAGTACAGGGAGGGTTTATACAGTGTAAACGTAAAAATAAATTAAAATATCTAGGTACATATAGGCTGATCCTACTTCACGGTTTTCCTGTCTCGTGCCGGGTCCCGGAACCGAACTACCGCAATAAGGGGGGGATTACTGTATACATAGACAAATAAACATGCCTCATTCCCCTTGTAAGGGGAATGAGGATCATTCACCATGATCCACACACACACCTCAACCACTCCTCTCATCTCTTTGGGGATAAAGGGTTGCCATGTCTCCCCCTTCCACCTTGCCTGGGTCACCCAAAAGGTAGGCAGGCAAGGATATTCTACAATGAGGCCCGACAGCTGCAGCTGGTTTACCCCGACCGCTTCATCACATGGCCACTCCCCTCACACCCGTCCACCACAGTTCACTGAGCTAGCAGGTGCGAAAAATCCCTTTGGGCCGCATCATATATGCACAGTCTTCCTCCACTCATTCCTATCTCTTGCATGCACTCTTCCCTGTTCCACTGACATTCCTCATGCATTCAGTGCTCTTTTCATGCCATCCATCCATCTCATTCTAGGTCTCCCTCTTGACCTAACTCCAATCACTTTTACACTCCACACTCTTTTCACTATTCGTTCATCATTCATCCTTTCCATGTGTCCAAACCATCTTAACACACTCTGATCTAACCTATCCGAGAGCTTCATTCTAACACCCGTTCTCTGCTTGAAATCCTCATTTCTTACTCAACTCTGGAGGTGACATACCTGCGATTAAGCCTATGGTTTTAATTCCTCAGCATCTAACTGTCAGTGCCCACCCCATAATGGGGAGTAATAATGTCAGATAAACCAGGATTAATACTAACTGCATGAAATGGTATTCATGACTGAAGACTTACCTAACCTAACCAGAATTTAACCTCCCCTGCCAATTCCACAGAAAGTGGCTACTGTTATTGTGAAATGAATGACTCTCCACAGAGTGAACCTGATGTCATTGACATAAAGTGACTTCAAATTAGAAAGTTTCTTTTACATGGGGTCCTCGGTTTATGATATCCTCGACTTATGATGCTTCTTGGTTAAGATGCATCTCCCATAAATTATTAAAACATAATTTTTTCGACCTACATGGTTTATTGAGTGTGATGGAAGAATGCACAGTCAAGTGGCATATATGTCAAGTTATTTACTTATGTATTTTTGTATTTGGTTATGCTAATTACTGAGTTTAAATTTATTCACAATACAGTATTGCCTAATACATAGTCTAAAATATGATCTTCATCCGGAACAGTGTGTTGCACGTGGCGGAAGAATACGTTGTCAGGCGGCATTGTTGTGTATGTATATATTAAGTTAATGATATTATTTATTTATTAGTTCTTGTATTTGGTTATGTAAAGGACCTAGTTTGAATTTATTTATAAAATTATCAAATGCATATACATAATCGTAAATATGAACTTCACCCATGGAACAGTTTGTTGAGAGTGGCGAAAGAATACGTTACACATGGCGTTAGGCTGAGGAAGACAAGTCACCCAGTTCTTAGTGCTATATTGAGTCGTGAGAGAACTTGCGACTCAACATAAGTTGACTTCAAATTAGGAAGTTTCTTTTACATGGGGTCCTCGGTTTATGATGTCCTCGACTTATGATGCTTCTTGGTTAAGATGCATCTCCCATAAATTATTAAAAAAAAATTTTCGACCTACATGGTTTATTGAGTGATGGAAGAATGCACTGTCAAGTGGCATAAATGTCAAGTTATTTACTTATTTGTTTTTGTATTTGGTTATGCTAATTACTGCGCTTAAATTTATTCACAATACAGTATTGCCTAATACATAGTCTAAAATACGATCTTCATCCGGAACAGTGTGTTGCACGTGGCGGAAGAATACGTTGTCAGGCAGCATTGTTGTGTATGTATATATTAAGTTAATGATATTATTTATTTATTAGTTCTTGTATTTGGTTATGTAAAGGACCTAGTTTGAATTTATTTATAAAATTATCAAATGCATATACATAATCGTAAATATGAACTTCACCCACGGAACAGTTTGTTGAGTGGCGAAAGAATACGTTACACATGGCGTTAGGCTGAGGAAGACAAGTCACCCAGTTCTTAGCGCTATATTGAGTCGTGAGAGAACTTGCGACTCAATATAGCACTAAGTACTAAACCCTGGTTTCCTTTAAATGGCCATCTTCTTTTACAAGAATTTCCATCAGAGTTGGTGAAATCATGATTTGGGCATTAGTAATCATCACACTACAGCAATCCTCCATTTCATAGAGTTACTGATTTATTTAAATTTAATGTTAACTTAAATGTACAGTTACCTCGCTTTTTACGCGTGTTTATACTACGCAAAATTGAAATTGAACGTCTTGAAAATAATAGTAAAAAAATATGAAATGCGCGAGCAGCGAGCGCACAATAAAAAGCGAAGAAAATGGTTGGTTAGTAAGTAAATGACCGCCTCTGAGGCAGTTTCCCCACCATGCTGCCATGTGCTTCAGTCTCTCTTCACCCAGTTTTAACCCCAACAACAACAAGGGGTTAGCTCTCCCCCTTCCTCCTCCTCTTCTCCTCCCTCTCCTACTGATTAAGTCACCTCCTAACTGCCACCCCGCTTGTCCCAGTACGCCTGTTGCCCATCGTATATAGAGTGAGTACACCTGTGTAATATTTTACACTTTTTTTTATATTCTTCATACTGTACTACAGTATTATATTCAGGCGTTGCATAATAAAAAAAAATTAGTTTTCTAGTCTTCCTTTTTTAATTTATTTTATGTAATCTTTATTTATTTTTGCAGCTAGGAGTTGGCTCTCCCACTTCCTCCTCTTCTCTTCCTGCTTTATGTCATATTTGCCTACGTTTGCAGATAGTGGTTCATTCTCCCTCATCCTCCTCCTCTTCTCCTACTGCTTAAGTCACGTGCACACCGCCACCTCGCACGTTCCAGTATGCCTGTTGCCCACCGCATAGGGGTGCATTAATTTTTTTTTCCTGTACAGTAGTTATTTGTAAATCTGTATATCTTTTATACTGTACACTATTTGTATTTGTATTTAAGCTTTGTTATGTACTTGTAAAATATGCTTTACTTATCTTATTTCTTTGGCATAGTGTGTTATGTATGGTTGTGGAGTGTATCTATGCCTATTATCATTATTCCTTATGGATATTGACTGTTTATATTACGCGTAATTTATATTACACGTGCCTTTTGAGAACCTATCCTCGCATTGTTTCAAGAGGTGAGTGTACCTGCAAATCTATACTGTATTGCAATCATATCAAAATCTTTATTACTAAACCAAATGTGTAATATTGAGCCGGGCTAGGACTGTGCTTTATTTCAACAGACTTTGGTATTGGCAAATTCGATCGTTGCCCTAAGCGAATGCCATTTCTAACTTTAGACTGTAGTGGGTCTACAACCTAACTTAATATTATAATTATACATTCAACAAGATTTTTTCTAACTGGGGATCAGTCAAAGGGTTTGTCACTTAGATTACATCACTTGGTCCGAGCACTAATGATATGTATACAGTATATACAATTTGCCCTTTTTAATTCCAATGCAAATGTAAGATCTTTGCCAGAGAACCTATAAAACTCTGATATGTGTAAGTTTCCACATTTTTCTCGTCTCAGTGATTTCTTTGTGACAGGGCATGTTCTGGTGTAAAAAAAAAAAAAAAAAAAAAAAAAAAAAAAAAAAAAAAAAAAATGGAGTTATTTCACATTACTGCGAGACCTAAAGAAACTAGAAGAACGGTCAAGGTAATGGATGCTGTTCTTCAATAATGAATAATGTGTTATGCACTTCTGAGTTGGGATGTTAAAGTTACAGTGCACTATGCAATATTCTATGTTTCACAAGTTGGGGACCACTGGGTACGAATTCCCAAATGTATGTGATAATCACATAATTATGCTCTAAACTTGAAACTGACAATATATAAAAAAAAAAAATAAATTGGAGGAACCAACCCCTGCCGAGTTCTTCCATCTGATGATCAACCAGCTTTAAAACTAAAATAGGTAAACAAACTAGGTAAGTGTAAAAGAAAAGGAAACACTTTACTGAAGAAATAAAATGGAGATAGATATATCCTAACTATAAACGTGGCTAAAGCTGCCAATGAATTACTGCCGAAAAGATATTTAACTTATTCTTACCGTATGGCCAGGTCACAAAGTTTCATTAGGACATAGCCTTTCCAAAAAACTGTTAATAGGAAAGATTTTAGTGAGTCAATACTGTTGAAAACGCTGAACAGTTTACTGGGAAGTAACACATTCAGTAAGGCATAACTGCTTAGTACGTAACCATTGGCAAAACACCTGTGACAAAAAGGAATCTGAACTCTACCTGATTACAAAATTTTCATCACACCGGAGATTATCTTATATCGCATCTGCAAATTATTTCTTCCTAGCAAGAAAAAGGTACGGCGAAGAAGCACTGACTTATGTAAAAATGATGACAGTGAAGGGAAACGTGTTCAACTCTCTCTTGCACTGTTCACATAACGATTCAACAAAACACTGATTTCGATGCAAATGCGACGTAAACATAGCGTTCCACGTCTAAAGCTATCGTACACTAAATGCGAATCGTCTTATTTATTCATAATCAAGTAACACCAGTTAAGCAAGTAACGCTAATACTTCCCAAAAGACTGAAGATAAATAGTTTCCCTCCCCACCCCCCACCAACTTTCAGTAAGGCCAACAATCCTATCTAGCATTTCCCTAATTGTGTCCCCTTTAAAGAGTCCTAAGCCTTCCACTCCATTTCCCCTGATCAGTACCAAAGTATTACTTCCTATTAGGTTTATCAAAATCTTTGATGAATTTAAGAAGTTATAATATCCTCCCTTTTATTATCTGGCTTCAGGGGTGATAGCCTAAGTCTAATTCCTTCAACCTCTCCAGATATTTGAGATTTCACATCTCTGTCACTAACATTGTATCATGCCCTTTAACCTTTCATTTATTTCATATGCAGTCCCAGTAGGTGTTATGTATTCAGACATAGGCTTCATACACTCCGTGTGGAAACTGCTAACCATTTGTTCGTGTATGTCAGATGGCACCCACTTGTTTGCTATATAAAAATTCATGCTCTACCTTTGCTATAACATTTGTGTGCATTATTAATGAGAAATATGCCAAAACACTGACCCCTAGATCTTTTTTACTCCCAATTTATTCAAGTTCCTCTCCTGGTATTGAATACCTAAACGTGGGCACCCATACATTCTTGCCAATTAATAGATAAATTTTGAAGTACTTAGCCCCATTAACTTTTCTGAAAACTTATTTAGACTATTAAGGTTTTCCTGTAGCCTATAACTATTATTTTCATCCACTCTCTTCACAATTTTTGCATCATCTTTATATTTAAAAAAGCGATTGGGAACTAATTATAATAAGCCATAGTAGTATTTAAGGCTTTATTCTACATAAATACAACTACAAGCATTTGCAAATAAAATAAACAATGGTAAGAGAATTAGAAATTATAATAACAGTTAGAAGGTATACAATGATAAAAAAAAAATGGAAGACTACATTAAGAGAATATTATAACATTCACCCCTACTGACAAGAAAATCACTATATCAAAGCGTACATCATATAATGGCTTATAGCAATAAGCATATTATAATATTAGGAGATATTTATAGATAAATGAGGCATAATAATATAGGAGACTGAAAGGGCATTATGAACGTTCTTGTCTGCCCCCTAGTGGGTATCTTTATTACTTTCAATGTAAACAAAACATGGATGTGTTCATTAACAAAATAACAATTATATCAAATATTGTAACATCCCTCTTTTTATGAAGAAAAAAAAAATAAGTTATCATCTTGAAAACAAAAAATAAATCACTCTTTGTAAACAACAAAATCATTATATTTAGAGGGTAAAATATTCCTTGTACTCCTTGTGATTCTCTTTTGAGGAGTGAAAGACTCTTGAACTCTGAGATTCTCACTTGTTGGGTTCACATGTTTATCCTGTGGAATTTCAACCTGTTGCTGACTTTGTACTACATTACTAGAATCTTCACTACTGTGATGCGAAACATTTCTTTCATTTGACTTATTAAGGTCTACTCTATTTCTTCTCAATAGACCAGCATCAGTTGAAATTTCATAAGATCTCTCGTCTAAACGTTCCTTCACAATACCTTTTTCCCAAGCTTTCTTTCCCATTACAGTGGGTTTTATTCTCACATCATCATCTTCCTGTAAAGGATCAAGATCTTTGGCATGCACATTGTAATATTTAGCGGACCTGCTATTTCTATAATGTCTGTTAATCTTAATTTTATCTACATTGATCTCAGATGGTTTCAACAACTTTGAAGAAACTGGGAGAAGAGTACGTGTGCGTCTCCCTAGGCTTTTTTGAGCCGGACTGTATTCATCACTATGAGATGGACAATTACGGTAGTCTAATATTGCCAAATAAGGGTCATTATTGCTTTCTATGGCTTTTCTGAGTATGGACTTTGCAGTTTTTACAGCGGATTCTGCCTGTCCATTAGACTGAGGATGTTTAGGGCTTGACGTACAATGTTCTATATCCCACACTCTTATAAAATTCTGAAATATATCACTTGTAAATTGAGTTCCACAGTCACTAACTAAGATGGAAGGAGTACCATACCTTGCAAAATGTGCTTTTAGCTTACGTATAACAGTAGATGCTTTTATATCTTCTAACCTATCAATTTCCCAGAAATTACTGAAATAGTCTACTGTTACAAGATAAAACTGATTACTCAATTCAAAAATATCTGTGCCAACTTTCTCCCATGGCCTATCAGACACTTCATGTGGCATAAGAGTTTCTTTCTGCTGAGATTTTTGAAATTTGCAACAGATTTCACATTGAGAAATATGTTCTTTAATATCACCATTCATACCAGGCCAATATACACACTCACGAGCCCTTCGTAGACAACTTTCTACGCCAATGTGACAAGAGTGAATAGCCTGTTTAATTTCTTTCCTCAAATTGGCAGGAATCACAACTCTATCACCTTTAAATACAAGTCCATTCTGTATAGAAAGTTCATCTCTAATATGATAATAAGGCAAAACAGTTATAGGTACATTACATTTATACTCTGGCCACCCATTTGTTATCATATTTGTCACTTCAAGCAAAATTTCATCACTGGCCACAGCATCACGAATTTTCTTTAACCTGTCTTCCCTAATAGGCAAATAAGATACAACATTAACATATTCAAAATCATTACCATTTTCAGTTTCACTTAGAAATGATCGAGACAGCAAATCTGCTATATGCATGTTCTTACCAGCAGTATGCTTAAGTTCAATATCGTATTGTTGTGCAGTCAATAATATGCCTTGTAGCCTCTTTGGTGCTCTATCTAATGGTTTCAAGATTATACTCTGAAGTGGTTTGTGATCAGTTATAACCAAAGTATGTTGTCCAAAAGTGTACTGATGGAATTTCTTTAAAGCAAACACAATAGCCAGCATTTCTTTCTCTATCTGAGCATACCTTGTTTCCGTGTCAGTTAGAGCTCTGCTTGCATAAGACAACGGTTTACCACCTTGCATTAGAACTGCACCAAGTCCACATTTGCTAGCATCACACTGTATAACTAGCTGTTTATTTTGATCATAATAAGCAAGAATTGGAGTCTTAGTGATGCAACACTTAATTTTCTCAAAAGCTCGAGCCTGTTCATCACCCCAACACCATTCTTTGTCTTTACGTAAAAGTTGTCGTATGGGCACCATCAGGTCAGAGAGTCTAGGCATGAATTTTGACAAATAGTTTATCATTCCACTAAAGCACTGAATCTCAGTGACATTAGTTGGAGCTTTCATCGATACAATTGCTTCAATTTTACTGGGATCTGGCTTAAGGCCTTCATTAGTTATTACATGTCCAAGAAATGTTATCTCACTCTTTCTTATTTCAGCCTTTTCTCTGTTAAGACGGATACCATGCTTACGACATCGTTCCAGTAAATTTCTAAAATTTTCATCATGATCTAACTGTGCTTCTTCTAGAGAATTACCTATTCCATATACCAAAATGTCATCAGCAATGCATATTATTCCTAGCAAACCATCTAGAGAGTTCTGCAGTCGTTTCTGAAAAACTTCACTACTGATTGCTAGGCCAAAGGGCAGTCTAAGCCACCGATATCTTCCAAAAGGGGTTTGAAAGGTAGTTAAATGACTTGACTCTTCATCCAAAACACAGTGCCAATATCCATTTCTTAAATCTAGTTTAGAGAACACTTTAGCTTGTGCTAATTCAGGTAAAACATCATCGATAATTGGCAAAGGATGCATTTCTCTAATTATGGCTTTTTTTAATTGCTGAGGATCTATGCAAATTCTTATGTCTTCACTATTTTTCTTAGAAGCTACTACCATGCGACTCACCCATTCAGTTGGTTCGTCTACTTTACAAATGACATTTTGTTTCTCTAACTCAGATAATTTGGATTTTACCTTCCTTTTAAGTTGAATTGGAACTCTACATGAAGATATAGCAAATGGCTTGACTTCTTTGTCTAAAGTCATATGTACCACCCCAGGTAACTTACCAATTTCATTACAAAATACATCCGAATATTCCTGAAAAACATCTGTATTACAAGATTCACTGTGTACAGAACATATGTTATCAATTGATGGTAAGGAAACCCATCTGTTCTGATGCACGTTTTCCTAACAAAGGCATATAATTCTCAGCCACTATAATAAACTCAACATTATATCTCTTTGAATTTATCTCATTTTTCACTTTAATTCTACATTTTCCAACTGGTTTGGCTGCAGAATTATTCCACATTTCTAGTTGTAACCCTTCACTAGATTCAATTTTTACATTATTGGGAACCATATTTCGAGGTAACACATTTACACCTGCTCCGCTATCGATTTGAAATTTGACACTATTTTCAACAACTTTCAGATCGGTATATAGATATTTGGATTTCTTTGACACTTTATTCACTTTCATCACTTGCTGTGTACAGGGATTATCTTTTTTGTTCACCGTCGTTTCTTCTGGCTCTCCACGTCTCGTCTGCAACTTGACACCTAGGATATATTCAGCTGGAGTATCTGAACTGGAATCGTCACCGTCCACTGCATTCACACCCATCTTCTTAGATGCTTGTGCATGTCCATTTTTCTCCAAACATTGAGATTCGAAGTGATTCAGCCTGTTGCAGTAGTTGCATCTCTCTCCATAGGCTGGACATTTCTTCTTACTCCACACGTGTCTTGTTCCGCAGAACTTACATTTTCGTAGAGCCGGATCCTTCGTTGACAAACTTTGGTTTGACTTAGGCCTATACTGGTTCTTGTTCACAAAACTTGGGTCCTCACTCTTTCGGTCTGCTGAATGTCTACTAGGCCTACTCTGCTTAAAGTTCTTTGTCGATTTAACTTTATTTATGACCGACTTTGCTGTATTTTCACTTTTTATCATTTGCATTTGTCTCTGCGATGCTTGATGTGCCTCACAAATTTTGAGCGTATCTATCAGTGAAATACATTCTTCTCTCAGAAATTTCTCTCTGAGTTTATCTTCTTTACAGCCAAAAACAATTTGATCACGAATTGCCTCATCTTTTTCTGCTGCAAAATCACAATCCTTAACCATAGTTTTTATTCTAGTAATAAATTCATCCAGGTTCTCATCAGCTTTCCGAGTACAGCATCTAAACCTATATCTTGATGCTATTATTAGCTTCCTAGGGGCAAAATGCTCATCTAGCTTCTGTAATACCACGTTTAAGTCCTTGCTAGGGTCATCACGAGATCCACTCTCCCCTACAATAACGGGACCAAACTCTATAGCATTATACACTCGAAGCAGTTCGTCACCCCCATGGGTCAAAAGTAATGCTACCTTCACTTCACTTGGTTTATCATTTAAACCTGCTGCAAGTATATACAGCTCGAATTTTTGACGAAAAAATCGCCAATCTTGCTCACTTTCGCTCTTTAATGCGAATTTATCTGGAGGGGCTAGATTAGCTGTCGCCATGTCGGTTGGTAGTCTTATTTACTTAATCAAACAGAAAGATCCTGGATAATACGTAATGCCTTATATTCAAAATGAACAGCAAACCATACTTAGTCTATTGAGCGCTGCCACCATGTTTGATGCTCCTTAAATTTGGAGATATTTATAGATAAATGAGGCATAATAATATAGGAGACTGAAAGGGCATTATGAACGTTCTTGTCTGCCCCCTAGTGGGTATCTTTATTACTTTCAATGTAAACAAAACATGGATGTGTTCATTAACAAAATAACAATTATATCAAATATTGTAACAGCTATAAAGCCATTCAAATACTATAATTTACAAATCTAAGCGATTTGGAGGTCGACGTTGGCGCTCATATCTACGCAAAGGTACCGGCATCTCGTTTTCAGATGAGAGTGAAGGATGCTGAGTTCCCCGAGTCATTGGGATGCCCAAAGAATCAGGTCGACTGGCATCATTTGGTTGATTCGTGTCATTACCGTTGTATATTTGTCTGTTCACAATATCTACACTTTCAGCAGCGGGAGAATAATAATTATCAGTCCTGTAACATTCTGAACATCATTTGCAGGAGCCAGGTTTTGAGTTCATACAGTAGTTTCCCTCTCATTAGAGAAATGCATGTGGGCATACCAAGGATTTGCTTCTATGAGTTCTGCCTCTTCAACAATAGGGTCATACTTGGATTCTCTGACATGGCGTTTTACTAGACAGGTCCTGCGGAAGAAAGCCACATTGGGAGAGAGTAACCACTGGTTTACTGGTGTTGAAAAGCAAACAGGCGCTCATGTGGAGTAGCATTTGTAGCCACTGAAAGTAGAGTATGGATTGAATGTAGGGTATCCTCTAAAACAAGCTCCCAATGAAAAACAGGTAGATGTTTTGATTTTAGTGCAAGAGCAATATATTTCTAGATCACTCCATTGTACCGCTCGCACTGACCATTGCCCTGGGGATTATATAGAGTAGTATGACTAGTAGGAATCCCTCGGCTGTTGAGAAAATGGCGGACATCTGCTGACATAAATGAAGCTCCTCTATCAGAATGAATGTATGCAGGCATACCAAATATAGCGAGCAATTGACTAAGACATCTGATAACAGTCCATGAGCTCATATCAGGGCATGCAAATGCGAATGGGAGCCGAGAAAATTCGTCAATGAAAGTCAGTAGATACTGATTCTTTGATGAGGATGGCAGAGGTTCTTTAAAATAAATACTAAGTCTTTCAAATGGAACCGTAGCTTTGATCAAATGAGATGATTCAGGTTGATAGAACTGTGGCTTACACTCAGCACAAACTGGAAATGAGAAAGTTACCCTTTTTGCCTCCTCCACAGAAAAAGGAAGGTTTTGCATTCTAACAATATGCGCCATTCGTGTAAATTCAGTATAGTTTCTATACCCACAGCAGAGCAATACACCCTTGATAATGCATCAGCAGGGATATTATCCTTGCCAGGCCGATATTGAATGTCAAAATTGTATCAGGCAAGCTCAGTTCTCCACCTCTGTATTTTGTAATTTTTATTTTGCCTGATTGCTTTGAGTCCAACATAAAAGTCACTGATTTCTGATCTGTAATAACAGTAAAATGACGCCCAGTCAGATAGTGACGCCATTTGCGAAGTGCTTCTACTATTGCACATGCCTCCTTTTCTATAGCGGAATGTTTTATTTGGCTAGGGCTAAGAGTCCTAGAAAAGAATGCCACGAGTATTCCTGCTTGATTCAGAGTGGCTGCCACAGCATGCTCAGATGCATCTGTCTCTACCACAAATGTGATAGTTTCATCAATGAATTGTACTAGCGAGTTCTTAATTTCAGTTTTTAATCGTTTGAATACCTCATTAGCAGCTTCAGAGAGTGGAAACTTTATAGCCTGAATCAGAGGAACAACTTTCTCAGAGGAGTTTGCTATCCACTGTGAGTAGTATGAGAACATACCAAGAGCTCGACGTAATGAAGCAATATCATGTGGAATGGGCAAGTCTCGTAATGGCTAGAGATGTTCTGAATCGGGTTTAATCTTCCCATCAGAGACAGTATAACCCAAGAAATCTACGGATGAAACTGAAAACAAACACTTATCAAGATTAAAGGTCAGATTTGTCCACTTAGCAGCCTCTATGAATCATCCTAGGTTAGTATCATGTTCCTCTTTAGTTTTTCCACAGACAATAATCTTGTTAAGATTCACAACAGTATCTGCAAGATCACTGTCAACAATAAATTGGTCCATTATCAATTGGAAACAAGCAACAGCATTGGTTACCCCAAATGGGATCCGGGTAAATTGGTACAGCTGATTACAAGCTTCAACAGCTGTGTATGGCTTGTCCTCGTTGCGTATTGGAATTTGATGATAGGCAGACTTTTGGTCGATTGTGCTGAAGAATTGATACTGAACCACTTTATTCACCAGTTCATCAATATTTGGAAGAGGGTAAGCATCCAACAGCGTAAATTGGTTGATAGTCCGCGAATAGCATGCAACCATTCTTTTCTTTTGTCGCTCACTAGTTGTGACGAAAACTTGAATTCTCCAAGGCGAATTTCTGGGTTCAATAACTCTTTCTGTGAGAAGCCTCTCAATTTCTAATGAGATTAATCTTTCATCAGGTTCACTGTATTTTCTTGACTTAACAGCAATAGGCCTATAATCATCAGTCAGATTTGCAAAAGGAGCCAGAGGTATGGTAAAAGTTGCCAGACCACACACATTCAAAGGAGGTTTGTCTCCTTCAAATTTGAAGCCGACACTTTTATGTTGATTCATAAAGCTCTGACCCAATATAACATCCTTGCACAGATCTGGATGCACAGACAGCCTGACTCTGTGATACTTATGGCCTGCCTATACAACATGCACCAAGCAGTAACCATGTATCTTAGTGCTCAAGGATATAGAAGCCATGGAGACAATGCTAGATGCACGGTGCACATAAAGATTTAACCGTGTAACAAGTGATTCAATCACAAAATTCTCAGAGCTACCTGTGTCCATTAGAGACTCAACTATATCTTCCATTCAATTTAATCTTAAGAGTAGCTTTAGAAAGAACACCTGAGGAAGCCACAGTAACAGTAGTCAATGTTGATGATACAGTAGCAGCAGATATTCCAGCCTTAAAAGACTTGCACACTTTTGCTTCACAAGCTGGACAGTTGATATGGGGATGTCTGCTATTCCCACAGAAAAAGCACCTTTGCCCTTTACTGACAGCAGGTGAAGCATGGCTAACATCTCTGGAGAATTCGTAATGACTGTCAGACTCATCCATAGCTAGAGGAGCAGCTGCAGCCACACCAAAAGCCTTCTGTGGATTGGAGTATGACTCGGAGCTCTTCTGTGCTTCATCAATAGCTCTATCTTGGTCAAAGGCAGTAGTCAAGTCAAGTGTTCTATTCTCAAGGAGTCTCTGACGAATGACATTAGATAATAATCCACTTATGAAAGCATCCTGGATTACTTCCTCCTTACATTGTTCAGCATTGACAGCTTTGTAGTTATAATCACCACTTAGATTCTTCAAGGCCTGTAAGTATTCATTTAATGTTTTCCCTTGTTGCTGTCGAAGGGTGGATAATAAATGTCTAGCATAAACTTCATTCCTAGGTTTTACATATAAATCCTGTAAAGTTGCAATAGCAGCTTCATATGCGTCACAATCTGAGATATATTTAAACACAGATGGAGCAACATAATTCGTAAGCAAATTCAACTTGTTAGGAGAGTCCTTCAATAACAGTAAAAAAATTTAAGAAAGTCTTTGGCCAATGATTTGATTCCTTAGCAGCAGTATTCGAATTTGGATTGGCATCAAATCTTTCAGGTCGCAGGAATTTAGCCATAATGCTTCAGCTGAATCAAAACCAGCATTCAAATATTTATATAGAATAAATTGTAATAAGCCATAGTAGTATTTAAGGCTTTATTCTACATAAATACAACTACAAGCAACTGCATATAAAATAAACAATGGTAAGAGAATTATAAATTACAATTACAAGATATACAATGATAAAAAAATGAAATACTACATTAAGAGATTATAATATAGTATAGTGACACAAAAGAGGCGGCGGCCTCAAAACCGATTCCTGAGAAACTCTACTAACAATCTTCAGTCTGACAGTGCACTTTCTATTTCAACTTTTGGCCTTTTTTTCCTAAAAATAAGTTTTTATCAACTCCAAACCTTTTTCACCTTCCTTAACTTTAAATGCAACTTTTTAACGAGTCTCTTATGTGGAACTACATCAAACAGCTTCTGAAAATATAGGAATATGCAACCTGGCAAGCCCTCTCTTTTAAGTTAAAACTTACCAATCATAATATTCCAGCATGTTCAACAGTGTAGCCCTGTATTCTCAGAAGCCATGTTGTCTCCATGACAAAAAGCTGAGACAGAAAAGAGAATTGAATTATCCCTCCAATTATTGCCTCCATAACTTTGGATACTTCGCTAGTCAATGAAACTGGCTTATTTTATATATATATATATATATATATATATATATATATATATATATATATATATATATATATATATATATATATATATATATATATATATATATATATTATATATACAGTGTTACCTCACTTATCGCGGTAGTTCGGTTCCGGGACCCGGCGCGAACCAGGAAATCCGCGAAGTATGATCAGCCTATATGTACATAGATATTTTAATATATTTTTACGTTTATACTGTATAAACTGTCCCTGTACTGTTAACATACCACCCTTTACTTCATAGATAACAGCATGCAAGCGTAAATTTATATGAAAGTGATAGGAAAACTTACCGTGAATGTGATGATGACGTGACATACATACTCATTTACAATTTTTTATTTCCTTTTTTATGTAACGCACAGTAGATTCATTGAGGCCAAAATAGCAGCCGACATCCACAAACCTTTTTCCTTCTTTCAACATATCTAAGAGTTTCACTTTTTCTACAATGGTTAACATTTTCCTATGCCGCTTAGGCTGACTAGCAGGAGCCTTAGAAGGTGAAGGACGTTTGGGAGGCATTGCAAAGGTAAAATAACGCGTAAAAACACAATTACAAGCACAACGAGAACGGCGCACACGAGAGTTAGACTGAGCGAGTGAGGCGGCACATTGGAAATTGGAGGGAAAAGCAAACTGCAATGAAAAAGCCAATCAGACCCCATGATACAGAAAATATTGAAAAACAATTCTGTGATTCGTTGTCTCCCGACCTTTCAGCCAATAGCATTCCATGAACTATCTCGCGTAGGCGAGAGCCTTTTCGTTTCCGAAACGTTGATAGCGGTATCGTATTTTACATGGTGAAATACTGTTAGTACTTTTTTTATTATTTTTTACTGTTTTATTATTCTTAGGCTAGGAAATACTTGTTTTATCAATAAAATAATGAAAATTTTAATATTCACTAGGTCACGTAGGTGAGAGCCTTTTCGTTTTCCGAAACGTTGATAGCGGTATCGTATTTTACATGGTGAAATACTGTTAGTACTTTGTTTTTTTTTTAATTATTTTTTACTGTTTTATTATTCTTAGGCTAGGAAATACTTGTTTTATCAATAAAATAATGAAAATTTTAATATTCACTAGGTCACGTAGGTGAGAGCCTTTGCGTTTTCCGAAACACTGATACCGGTATCGTATTTTACGTGGTGCAATACGGTTTACTATTTTTTACTGTTTTATTATTCTTAGGCTAAGAAATACGTTTTTTTTATCAATAAAATCATGAAACTACTGGAAATATAAATATATATGCTAGCTCACGTAGCTGTGACCCCAATACATTGTACACTATCGGACACTATTTCGCATGATGAATACCCTGTACTGTGTTATACTGTACGTACATATATCTAAATTTATGTTTTTTACTATTTTCTTACTGTTTTATTATTCGTAGGCTGGGAAATAAATTTTTTTTAATCAAAAAATGAAAAATTATACTGCAATTTTTTTTTTCAATATTTTAATATTTTTGCGTATACCCATAAAATAAAATAATGATTTATAAAAAAAAAAACGCGATAGAGTGAGAACGCGAATAACCGGGGTAACACTGTATATATATATATATATATATATATATATATATATATATATATATATATATATATATATATATATATATATATATATATATATATATAAAGGTACAAAATTTGTTTCCAGCACCTTGGAATCGACTTAGACTCCAGTGATTTTTAAATATTAGCCGAAGTTCTATAGATAATAGTGCAACACATTTATTAACTACAAATGAGAATATTACATCAGGCCCCACAGCTTATGAGCATCTCATTACATCAATGTTTTCATCCCATTTACATTTGGTATAAATCAAGTTCATCTCGTATTAAGCTGGGCTACATTAACAAAACGTGTACAATGATGACTGTCATTTTGTGTCACTATTAGTCCCCATTCGAATAGGGTGGACACAGGTTGGAGGCGGGGTAGTATGGTTGGACGTCTTTCCTAACCCACCATGGTAAGCCCGAATGTGGGTACGTCACTTCCAGAGTAGAGTTCTCAAATTGCTGCAGTCCCGTATGAATGCATGTAAACATTAAAAATGGATTAAATGAGACGGCACAATGGACCTGGGATCAGCCTCCTTTGTATCTTACTTCTGCGAATTCAAGTAGTTGGGGGGAGTTCCAGTGGGGATTTTCACCCAGAATCATGGAATGGGTATGAGTCTGTTGACTGTGCCAACCTCCCATCACAAGGGGATACCACCAATAGTAGTTGTGGGCAGATATGGATTACCGATATATATCTTGACAAACTGTTTGCATTTGTATCAACACTAAGGTGACTTTTTCTTTACACAAGGTCTGCTATGATACAACCCATGTTTTACTTACAAAAAGTTGAATTTTGCAAGTCAGAATGGTGGCTGGTGGTCAGATTCTCCTTAAAGATCATATATACACATATACCTTACGTGTATAAATGATCTTTGCTAGAGTCTAATAAATATATATATTTTGTTTTCAATGAAGCAAACTGCAAACACTAGAAACCTACAATATTTCACAGTACAGGTCACGATCAGTCTCCATGAAGAGTGGTGGATATTTTGGAGCAAGGTTATTAAGACTGGATGCCCTTCCTAACATACCACATCAGGCTTGAACCAGCATCAGTTGCCTCTCAACTCACACTTGATACCACAAAGCCACAATGCCCCCAAAACTGAAAACCTACTCTGCAGGATAAATTAAAATGACATTTACCATTTTTTTTTTTTTTTTTTTGAACATTTATTTCAGATCAAGTTTACTCTCATCTCCCATAGCACACTTTTGAGTATACTGTATAGCTAACAATTACATAGCATAGCCTAACAGTTGTCATAATTTTCTGAAGATCATCATATCATTACCTAGAATTCCAAGAGTGATCTTAAGTAGCTGCCCTGATAAAAGGGTACATCTCCATGCAACCATTCTTCTGCATAATGGTGATATATATATTATATATATTTACTTTCAACAACTATACTGCTTACATTGTTTTACATACTACACATATGGGAGATGAGTGGTAAATAAACCCAACTTAACCTGCTAGTGTGTGAAACATACAGACTCTTAAGCTATTGTGGTTAGAGAACACTAAAGACACATTCCATGTAAGCTAACATCATTTGGAGTTTTTTTAATTGGCAAGTTAATGACAACACTTGACTGACTCGACTTCTAAAATACACATTTTTATATGTGGAACATATATGGTTATAGAATTGACTCACATTTTTATAATATTTTTACCCCTCTTTTTGAATGGGGGAAAAAGCAATTGCATCTTACATGATATGTGACTGACTCATACACTTTGAGATACTTGGCAGCTTCTGTAGCCTATCTCAAGCTTTTTTTTTTCTTACATTTTTTCTTCACTCAAGTCCTGTCCTCACATAGCATTTAAAAGCCAATTCAGACTGCAAACTCCATAATATATATATATATAAAAAAAAAAAAATACAATGTGCTCCTGTGAATACCCATCTTTTCATGTATAGTTTACAAGTAGTTTTCAGCTAAAGCCAAGGTAACTGACCGAGTAGTTATCAATCATAAAAAGCAGGTGTTATTTAGGCACCTAGTACCATGCAGAGACAAGTGCCAAAATGAAAACATGCAATGAGTTGCATCTGAAGCTTTGCGACTTAATTACTTTTGATATCTTGGTAGCCACTCATGTTGCTTGAATTATTATTTTTTATGAAGTGCAATCAAAATAACAGGGGCACCTACCGAGCTATCAATGTTTTAAAGTTGCAAAGCTTTAAATGCATTTCATGGTATTTTGTAGTTATGGCATTTAGCCCAGTGTAGATCTAGCTGCCTTGTATATATACAGAGGGACACACTCACCTGAATTGAAGTTAGAAGGTCTGAACAGCTCTACAAATGGCTTGAGTGGACTAAACTTTTACTCTTTTCAATTAATTTCCAAGAAGCATTTTTTTGAAACTTTCATTCACAATAAATGTTCATTACTATTCTAAATTGTGACTCCACATTACAGCCTAGCGAGTAAGTTCTACATATGACGATATCTCGATTTCTCCTCAGCTATGAGCAAAGTAAAATAAGGCAGACAGGAATGTAAATATATATGGTTCGGTATGTTTTGCTATATTAACGAAGAATGAAAATGATAGTGCTCGACACCGTCTTAATTCATTATTTCTTCTAACCAAAAAGAAATGACTACTATTTTTCAATATTAAAAATAAAGCAGCTTAATATTAAAGATTGTGTAACGAACCTTGAAAAAAAACTTAACAATCTGAGAATTCTTCTCTTGGCACTGCAAATAAAATTGATATATTTAAAAAACTACTGTGGGAAATCCGGCATCATGACAAGAAACTGTTTATTACAGAAAAAGTCACGCAGTATAAAATGATACAGCTCTATGATAGGACAAAACCCTGCAACCACTCGTATGTACATGCTTTATATATATATATATATATTTATATATCTAAATGTATATGTTGTGAGTGGCTGGGTTAGCATAATATTTACTGCCTCAAGGGTGATTAGAACAACAAACTAGAGCGCATATACATCATCGAAAAGTTTACACCAGAATCACCCAACCTACAATGACCATTTTTGCACACCTTAAAGAATTATTCCAACAAGTCTCTCTAACAGTTTTTCAGCAAGAATACCAAAGAATTATTATGAGAAATAAACAGGAATGAATTCTGTCAGGTATGAAAATTGGCGTTTGTGGAAAAGAGCGATTCCAGAGCTAAGAGAAGAAAAGAAAGAACACAATTTTCATAATTACTGTATTCTGTTTTTTTGTTGATGTTAGATATCACAAAAAAAAAGGAATGATAAAAGGGAAGGTCGCACCTTTGTAGTAATCAAAGATGTATATGTAACTGAGATTCAACTTTCAACCAGTTATCAGGAAAATATTATTATTCCAAAATATAAATAAAAATTCGAGTTTTGGAAAGCCAGTAGTATACATGATAAAACACACAACAGAATGAGGCAATTTTCACCATGGCACTTAACGGAAATTTATACAGACTCTCAATCACTTACGAATATTACTGAATAAAACTGGATAAATCAAAACCAACTTAATTGTCTTTAACAGAACTTCTAAACAGAAATAAATTTTTGGAATGCATATAGCAGTCAAAAGTAAATACCTTCTTTTATAACATTCTAAACAAATTTGACAACAATGCCAAGATAGTGGCACTGCTTAAAAACTAGCGACAGTCAGTCTGTGTAAACAAGTCAACAGTGCCTTTCATTTAAACAAAAATTTTCCTGTACTGAAATGAGGATATTGTAACATGCACGAAGACACACCCACGTACAACCTATGCCATGATTCCAGACCGCTGCTGGCTAATTCAGAGAAGAAGCTCAAGCAGAAATAGTTATATAAGAATTTACATGTGTTTTGTGTGTGTATCTGCACAACAGCTTACTGAAGGCAAGCAGCAACATTCATATGCACGTACGGCAACACTTACGTGTACGTACATATATACAGTATATTATATACGAAGAATATTACTAAAAGATCTGGATATTTGTTCTCCACAGACGAAGTGCCATATTGGGCTATAATATTTATATAGAAAGTCAGATAACCTCAAGAGAGTTTTTTCTTAGTAAAATAATGGCCAAGGGTACTCCCATTCATAAATTGGAAAAATTTACAGGTTATAAAAATGATATTGTACATAATCTTAAGTCTCTTGGGCACATTAATTTTTTTTTTTTTTTTTTTTTTTAGGCCAGATATACTGATTAAGGAGACAAATAACCATATGTTAAAACTAAATAATGATCAAAAATATATTGTATATATTTATATGTATATGTAAAAAGAATTTTTTACAGATCTAAAACTCTTTTATCATTAAGAAGGTTCAGTAATAAACACAAATTATCTACTGCACCTTAAGAAGGGAAAAATGGCAAAAATATAGTATTGTCCTATATGTAAAACGCAATCATTTTCTCAATTTTTACTGCTGCACAAAAAAATTGAATATGAGGCCACTAAACTTCTGGCTGACTCGGTTAAAATACCTCGATATCTACCTCACTCCGAGGGCTTTTAAGCCTGTCAGTAAACCCGTTAATATGTAACAATACCAGTGCCTCAAGACAAAAGATTGCATGTCTTTAAAACATTTGTCCATACTAGAGATGACGACTTCATTAATTCAAGTTTAGCAAAGTTGAGTAAGCTGAATCACAAAAGGGATGTCATAACTCGAATAAGTTTAATAATAGTGCCAAACTTCTCTCTCTATGAAACTCTGAATGGACAAGATTTTCAATTCATGAAAAGAAAATATGGTACTTGCTACAATCAAATTATCTGCTAATAAACATGGTACAGTAAATGCTAAAATCATATTATTTACTTAAAAGACACTGTTTTATCGATTTCAGAATAAGAAATTAGAAACGAAGTCTTACTGACTTTCTCTGAGATTCAAGTCCTTTTGACTAGAAATACTGATAATGCTACAAATTTTTATATTTGAAATGTACAACATAGTGACCTGCATCTGGTAATCAGTTAAAAAAATAAAATAAAGCTAACAGAAACTCTATGAAACTTTTCTACCGTAAAATGTATTAATACATTCTATTATTGTAGGCTGGACATGATGCAACATATGCCCGGGCCAGACGAGGGCAAGTTTCTTTGCCCAGCCCGGTGTCACACTCAAAAAAAAAAAAGAAAAAAAAGAAAAAGAAAAAACTACACCAAGGCTTCCCTTAACAGTAGACATGATTAATGTCATATACGATTACTGTATAATGGAAAATCAACGCAAGACCTGGGTCAAGAGTAAGGATACGCTAACCTGGAAGTTTTTCGGTTTGGTAGTTTATGTTCAATGAGTTCTTGTGACATAACCGAACCTCATTACACCTCAAAACCCCAAGAAGAGCAATTTTTTTTACTTCAACCAAGCCTCACGACATGGGTAAAAGTTTGTAATATTTACATCGCCATGAAGTATCAGCATGTGGATTGGATAGATGGATAAACGTCAAATTGGATCTTGAGAGTGATCACGTAACAAAGCGGGAAGGTTTCTTCCTATTTCAGATAATAATTACAAGTGGGCAGAAAAGTACATCCTTGGTGATGGATACAATGGTGTATATGTTTATGCTAAAAACTGATAAATTGAGGCTTAAGGCTGAGTTTCTTTACACATATTTCAGTGTGTTATTAATTTCTAGAATGAAAACTTATATCCTCACGTGCATGCCATACAAAGCTATTGTAATGAAACCTATTTACAATCCAAATTTGTGACCAAATGATAACTATAATAGCGATTAATCTATTAGTTCATCTACACTTTTATATCGGTTACTATTAATTATATAATTCTTATCATACTTTTAGCACAAATTTTACCGTTAGCATTATGTAATCCAGAAATGACGGCAATTAATATACCGTGAACCCCAATAAATTTAACTATCTTAAGCAAACTCTTAGTCTGAAAAAGCAGGCAAAAATTTTATTTTCAAGGTTAAAAACCTCAAACGTTAATTGAGAGGTGACAGATAAATCCACAGGGATAATATGGGATGCATGGACCACCATTTAAAACCCTTTCTTCTTTTTCTTCGTTTTTTATATAGACGTTCAATGAAAAGATTAAAATACGAGATCGTGGCATCATTATCATCAATGTCACCAATAAAAAGAGTATTTACTGTACTATTAGTTTCATCTAATATTAAAACATTTTTTTCTTTCTTACTTTTCTTCAAAGTACTTATATGTGGGATTCTCATAACCGTTGACCTGCATATTTGCCACGTGTCTCTCTTCGGGGGTGATAGCTTGGTCCACCTCCATAAAGCCCTGAAAATAGGAAAACTCCAGTAGTCACCCTTACGAAGAGTAACACGTTCCTTTACAACAGGCACAGGCAACCTATTAGAACTACTGGCTACCGATTATATATATACAAGTAATTATCAATATGATTTAAGAAAGAGATAAGATTGCAATCTAAATTTTCATTCCAAGAAAAATAAAAAGGACAGGAGAATAAAAAAGTCATTATACGAAGACTTCAGGAATATAAATTCCAATAAAACTGTATTCTGCAGACTATCTCATTGATTACATTAATTATTACAGCCAGTAAACATTATTCATTTATTGTATCTTACCTGGTTGTGAGGATTTGTGCTATTTCTGCGTCGCAACACGACAATGCCAACGACCATGGCCACCATAAGTGCCACACCAGCGAAGGCCACGGTAAAGTAGACCCCACGGCTCTCGCTGCCTGATGACTCACGAGTGACACTGTAACTCTGGAAAAGTTATGGGCATACTTAATATAAAGACATTCAATAAAGGCCAAGTCTGTATATGTTAGGGCATACTCAATTTAAAGGCATTCAGTAAAGCTCATGTCTGCATAATATGCACTGTAAGGGTAGGATCCTGGAGACCTGTTCATGAGAATGTAACAAAATAATGATGTCAGTCTGTTTATGTTTTAGGAGTCACTATTAAATCCCCATTATGGGGGTAAGCACAGTGTTTGGCTGGGGAATTAAGGCTGGATGCCCTTCCTAGCACTCCATGGTGGCCTCAATGGTGGGTCTGTCAACTCCCGGGAGTATATTATAATGCTAACTAAAGAGCCATTCTTCAAGTTTGTGCAACTGGATAATGTAAAGTGGAATCTGATATTGCTGTAATGAACATGCTGATAGTTTTACACTATGAAAGAATACGTTTGACTTTGAATGGTGTATTGGAATTACCTCACTGCCACACTGGATACGTAATATTGTATGTAGCACATCTGTTATATGTAATATTGCATGTAACTCAGCTGTTTTACAAAATACTGTGTGAGATACACCTCATATGTTATATGTAAAACACCTTAATCTTAATCTCACAACCTTTAACAGGTTGTGTTACATAAAATATTACATACAGCAAGTGTTACATATAATCTTGCATGTAATATTTAATGTAAAATCTGTTATATGTAATGTTCAATGTAACACAACCTGTTAAAGGTTGTTAGATTAAGATAATCATAATAGTGAAATAACTCATATTTCTTTTCTTCCTTAGGAGCCTCTCATCAAAAAAACAATTATTATTTCAATAAAACTGAGGCTCTCCTAACAAACACACAATATTGAAAACAATACTGATGAAGATAAATTTCAATGTAAACTGACAGCATAAGTGCAAAATAACCTCTATTTCTATTCTCTCTCTTATAACTGATAAACAACTAAAATTGTAAGAGAACTAAGGCCATCCAATATGGAAGACTGCACTGCACACAACCACATAAACCACCAACATGGGATCAGCAGTAGTCTTCTTTAGGGACTCAGGGTTGTTCTGCAAGGCCGTTTGGGAAACAAAAACAACACGAGAGAAAACATAATCTGAACGTCAATTTAAACTTAAACTTACGGCCAAAGAGTGCGAGATCTGATGATGTTGAGCGTGAGCCACTTGTACATCCTCAGGGTGGTGCAATAACAGTGGTTCAGGTGGAGTAGAGGCATTGGGTATGGGAGAGGCATCTCTCACTGTTCCATCAACAGCGAGGGTGTCTGCCTCCACTGGATCTTGGCTAACAGCTTCCCTCGCCTCCTCTTGACTCTCAAGGGTTTCGGTGTGACTCGTTTGCGTCATCCCATTGGCTTCAGCGTGCTCTGGGAAGGTCTCTTCGGAGCCTGACTCATCCTGCAATAGTGAATAGTTTATCAATTATAACGACAGAGGTATCCTCAGGCAATGATTGAATAATCAGGTACACCTACAAGAAATCACTGGCCCTGATTTAATTACCAGTTTAATCAGTAACAATATTACACCTGGAAGCTAATCCAACTTAGGGTCTGGATCAAACCTAAGACCAACATATTGCTAGCCCCAAATGTTACCACTACGCCACATTGTAAGTGATGAAGTAGAAAGTTTTTTGCCCTTGTGTTGCCTGCCTGTCAAATGAGCTTAACTAAAGGGGATATCCTTAGCAGTGGAGAGGAGAAAAATCAGGTCCTTGTGGTCCCTATGTCACAACAGCCAACTAAATGGGATAGGGGTGCAAAGTGCTGTTAAACCGTTCCTTCCTTAAATTATAACTTGCAACCAAACAAGATGGAAGGAATAGCTTGGTGGTTTACAATGATACACTGCAGTCTTGCTTCCTTTATTACAGTTGTGGATACCTTGCAGTTTCAGTGGGATGAGGTTTCAAAAAAATAAATAAGCAAATCAAACCCATGTTTGAGCCCATCGCAGATCATTAAGGGTATCCAGCCTTAACTCCCCAAGTCCAACCTGCTGTACAGGGATTAACTGCGACACAAAAAAGAAAATATCATGACCTCCTAATTATCAACATCTAATAAAGGCATTTCAATATTCAAGTCGTAAATAACAAAACACAGGTAAAGCAATTATCTTCTATATGTCACAACATTTGTACATACCTCGTCGTCACTGACATCTGGTACTCTGTTTTGAGAGTTACCGGCATGATCACCAACATCATCATCACCATCATCATCAATGTCATCTACTTCTACTGAGCCTTTGGTGTTGTCTAAGTTCGCCTCCTCTGCTTTTGTAACTTGGAGAGAAAAATCCATGTCAAACAAACATATTAATATTGAATTTGGTTGTGTTATAGGCAATATCTTATTTACCAGTCATGGGATACAGAAAGTGAAAAGCTCTCATTCTTATTTTTCATTTAGTTGAGGCAAGCTTACGAGGTCCTCTTAGTATGAAATATAAATATTTACCACTTGATAAAGAGAGAGGAGCAAGTGTTGAGAGCTCAGGTGGTGTGGAGTCTTTGCTTCGCAAGGCTGCTGAATACTCGCGCATCAGACGACCAATCTTGGCATTAAGATCAGCGTGCCTTAAAATAGTAAGAAAAATAATGAGAAGCAAGTAAGGAAATTTCATGAAATAGTAGGGTTATACTCCCCTTTGTAAAGGGGGTGGTTGAGTCAAAGCATTAACCCATTTGCTAAAAGTGACCCAATCATGCCACCTTGGTTATAAAAGATCATCACAATTCCCCCTCTACATGCAGCCGACTGCTAGAGGAACACAGAGTGCAAAAGAAGCAAAGCTCATCAACAATGAGCCTAGAGTGCTACAGCACTCAGACACCACTAAAGCATCTTATGGACACCTCCCCATGCCAGTCTGTGGGATAGAGATGTGGGAAAAACCTTTGAACAACGTCACCCACTTACAATCTTGCTCCACACATGCTATCTCCTGTTCCAATGAGATACTATGTGTAGACAGTGTTCTTTCCACTTTATCAACATATTTTCTTCCCCTGGGCATACTTCACTTCAATCTACTATCCACACATTCTTCAGTCATTCCTCATTGCTGGTAGAATCATTCCTCTTTGGTATAAGTAAAACCTTCATTGAGCGATGTAATGATCTCATCAAAGGACAGGAAAACGAATAAGAACTAGCAATGGCTTCATCTTGTTAACTATAAACAAAATGCATTTGTGATTGAACGAATTTTTCCTAATAAGATAGAAGCAAAATTTTTTTTGTGTGCAACTATTAAGGAGGAAGGGTAATAAATGAAAACAATTATTATACAATTGGCAGAAAAACAAGGCTTAGAATATTAGTACACTTTTCAGAGTTTATACTAGCAATTATATAATATCTAGTTTGAATTAATGCCACTTTTAATATTTACAAAGCTTATTAGACGATATAATTAGTAAATAATAATCAAAGATGTTCTGTTCGTTAGCCAAAGTTCTTTGGTTATCTATTATTCATGGGGGTCTTTTTTTCTGATATTTAAACACATTCTGCCAGATTGAAAAAAAAAAAAAAATTCCAAGTGATTCCTTAATTTTTTTTTTTTTAGTTCAAAGGGACAAGAGTGTATAGGAGTAAAATAGCCAGCTAATATCAATTTTATTTACAAAAATTCTTCCCCAGAATTTTTTTTTCTAAAAATCTTTGTAATTCCAGACAAATTAAGTGAGCAAAAATCAAGAATAACAACTTTTTATACATCTCACCTGTTACCAAGAGGGTGAAAGTGGGTTTTGGGGACACACGATTAATGCGAAAATACTCATCGCTGCCTAAAAATGGCTGAGAGAGAGCCGGAATAGACCAGAATATTGTTCAGAGTATAATTGTATATGCTAATTTTTTGAAGAGATATTTTTTCTTCATCGAAAAATGCCAGACAGGCATATATCAAGTTATTCTGCCATTGCCAAGGAAGAGGTTAAATATCATAATATCCATAAAATATCCCCACTGACCTTGTGAGCATGTTGAGAGACTGGTTGACCATGCGTTCCAAATCACCAAGATGCTGGAGAGTCGCATCGCGCTCGCGATCGGCTGCTTCGTAGTCCGAGTTGAGTAAGTGTTTGTAGTGGGACACCGTGTGGTGCCTGTCCTTGTTGAGAGCACGCAGCAGTTTCTGGAGGCACTTCTGCACTTTGTGAGTCTGTTAAGGAAACAATAAAATTATTAGTATTTTTACTTTACAAGTTCATAGTCTATTGGGTCTTTGTAAATCCATCAAGCTATTCAGAGAGAATGCACTCAGACTATCATTCATATATAGCGGTCACAATCCCACTTGTAAGGAAGGTGACAGTCAAGGCATGCATAATAAACAAAAGCCAATCATATCTCCCAAAGGAGCTGAGAGGAGTGATTGAGGTATATTTGGTTTCTGGTGAATGCATGTTCTTTGACTCAGCCACCCTTACCAAGGAGATTGTGGCCACTGTACCTATACTGTTAGTTTATGTAAGCTATCGAGTTTGCTAATGACGTCATGACTGCCGCCATATTTACGAATGACGTCAAGACGGCATGTGTACGTGGGCCAGTTGGGCAGAGAGAGTTAGAGGACGGAGAGACACAGCTAAGACTTGAGCTAAGGAAGCAACTGTATTGTAGGCTGAAGCACCTGGACTCCTAGTTAATTTTAGATATAATAATCTGACGGTATATTGGAGTCGGGTTGGATTACCTGGATTTGGTTATTGGTGGGTCTAGACAACTTGTGCTGGTGAGTAAAAGTTTATTAACATATATGTATGCATGTACCCACTATATTTCATTAATACTATCTACTCACATTTGGTTGTTTCTCAGCAAGAGCTCGGGTATAGCAAGTCATGGCCTCTCTCTTCATCTCATTGATGTGAGCCACAATCCGCTGCTGATGAAGGGCAGTTAACTGGTGTCTCTCAGCTTCATTTTCTGCTTCCACGGCCTCTACAGTCTGCTGGAATCTCTGCGTCATTCTGTGTTTGAATTCCTCTGCGCCACGTGGGTCTTTGACGTGGAGGTCCTGATAGCGCTCTTCAAGGTCAGACCATTCCTTCATGATCTGTTAATGTGGAAAGTATTTTAAAAAATATGTTACTCATTCCAGGATAGGAAGAGGTTGGTATTAGGGCCACCAGTTCCAATACTACAAATAGTCTATTAGATATAAACAATCAAACAGCTATAAAAAGTTAGCCTACCTTTGACACCTTCTCACGATGACGCTCTTCTAGTCTCTGTTCGGCACGACGGAAGGCATCATGCTCCTCGTGGGGATCAAACCGGCTGAAGTACTCGTCACGAGTGCCCACCTCCTACGAAATATGACAATCAAAATTTTGTCACTATTAGTACCTATTATGAGGCTGGACACACATATTGGAGCTTGGATAATGTAGGCTGGATGCCCTTCCATGGCCTCGACTTTAGGTCTGTCATGTCCTGAGTCGAGTATTTTACCACTAAGACAACAGCCATCATTGAGCCTATATGAATTACTTTGAATATAGGCACAAGTTGTGGAGAATTTATAATCTGAAGAATATTTGACCAAATTAAGATATTAAGCCTCTTAACGTCTTACATATTTTCCTTAATTTTCCTACTTGGTTATATAATCTTAAAAGTGTAAAATACTGTACTGTATATACTGCATATTAAAAACTTCATGAGTACTCTTTTCTAATCCCTTCTTACGGTACAATACAACTCCATACAAATTAGTCAATCAGCAAAAAACTTACAAATGAATTATAATATTAATGGATAAATATTACACTTTAATAATTTACCTGCGATGCGGTAGTTGTTGAAACCTTGGGTATGGGTGTAGTCGACTCGGACTGACGAGCACGATGGTCCATTTGGGGTAGTGCGACAGGCTCTTCAACCTCCATGGGGCGAGCTTTACCGTGTCCCTTGTAATTCTTTGGGCAACAGACAAACTCCACACCTGAGAAAACATCAATCCCACAAGGCAGGAGCATGGCAAAGCTTTTCAAGGTCATCCTACGCGCGCCACATGCACGGTCCGCCGTGGTGTTCCATCGGTCAAACTCCCAGCACCTGGATTGGTTGTGGATGTGATCAAATAAACATCCTTCTGGTACAAGCAGGGCATCAGACTGGAATGATCCTTCTGAAAGTAAGGAATTGAGGTCAAATTTCCGAAGAAAACCTCAAAATGTACAAAAGCATGAAGACTTTCTACCGATGATTACTATATTGCAAGAAGAAGCTATTCTTGTTATTTTTCCCTGAGCTACTTTAAACCAGATGGATCAGGGTGGATGATGGCACTATTATGTGTATAATGAAAGCATAAAAACCTTGCTGAGGCCGCATGTACATATCGTGCAGTAAACAATCTACCTATCTATCTATTAAGAACTCTTGAGGTCTCTCTCTATACAGACTACCTGCAAATAGAATATATTACCAAAAAAAAAAGCCTTTTTTTAATACAGTGATCAAAATTGTAAGAAATTATACTGCTTATGATTGCAGGATTTACATCATAACCTGCCTATCGCCACTTCTTCTATAACCAGTTTTGTAGACCAAAAAATAAATAGGTGACCTTATTCTGATAATCTACAACAAGGTAAATGAAAAGGTGATTTACAGAAACAACTAGGCATCATAATATATATTTGTAACAATTTTGTTGGAAAAAAATTTATACTTTTCGTACATGCCCACATCCCAAAGTAGTTGGCAGCAATCAGGACTATAAATGACAACAGACCAAATAACAATATTAAGCTCCGAGATGCCTCACATATTACAAGACCTTAAACAGTAATTATACTTTTTATCATAAGCCAAGCAAAAAACTATTTCTAACTACTCACCAAGACACCTGTATGGTTTAACCCACGCGGAGGCCTTGCATTTGGCATGTCCAACACGGCAGAAATTGGGCACCTTGTAGTAATGTGACGATTCTACAATGTTGGTTATGTCTCTGTCTGGATAAACCTGTAAAAAATATAAAATTAACTACTAGTAATCTTGAAAGAAGAATATAATTACTGCAAAAAGAACACCTATACATAGGCAACTACTGAGTTGCAAGCTCACTGTAATCAATGAATGTGTACAAGTACACATATAAACCAATTTCTTCGATATATATATATATATATATATATATATATATATATATATATATATATATATATATATATATATATATATATATATATATATATATATATATATATATATATATATATATAACAATTCTCGAGGTACATACGCACATATGTACACACATCCGCCAAGGCGACCAGGCGTTTGCTCTCAGTTCTGCATTGGTGCAAGACCACTATGACGATCACTCGTTCTTTAGTAGTACATTTTCAGAATTTTTGCTTTTTACTTTAAATTAGCCCTCATTATGGCTCCCAAGAAAGTAATGTCAGTGATAATGACGTTAAAAGGCCTAAACATATTACTGTGGAAACGAAGAAAGAAATAATAGCTAAACATGAGAACGGTGTTCATTTTCTCTGATCTCGCAAGGCAGTATGACATGGCGGAATCGACCCTCTGTATTATTTTAAAGAATAAAGAGTTCTTAAAGGCAGCTAACGTGGCTAAAGGCGTTACTATTTTAATGAAGCATAAGGCTCAAGTCGTGGAAGAGGTAGAAAAACTATTAATTTGGTTAAATGAAAAATTTCGTTGACGAACTGGAATTCATAGTTGTTAGGCATGAAAGGCAGCTAGTTCGGACCAAAAGGCAGTGGATGCCTAAGTGGTGGAATTTGCTAAATTTATAGATAGTGAAGATTACGTCTCGCAGAAAGTTTTTAGCTGTTATGAAACAGGACTGTTTTGATAAAAATTCCCCAGAAGGACCAACATAACTCAAGAGGAGAAGGCACTGCCTGTCCACAAACCAATGAATGACAGGCTTACACTTTTATTGTGTGCTAATGCAAGTGAAGATTGCAAGATTAAACCTCTTTTAGTCTACCACTATGAAAATCCGCCCGTTTTTAAGCACAATAATGTGTTGAAGGCTAAACTTCCAGTAATGTGGAGGTCGAACAGCAAGGCTTGGGTTACACGTATCCTTTTTATAAAATGGTTGACTAAAGTTTTTGCACCAGCTGTCAAAAAATATCTTGAGGAAAAAGTTTTGCCTGTTAAGTGTCTTCTGGTAATGGACAACGCTCCTGCCTATTCTTCAGGTTTGGAAGAAGACCTTAAGAATACAATTTCATAAAAGTCAAATTTCTGACTCCTGACACCACTCCTCTCCTCCAGCCCATGAACCAGCAAGTAATTTCTAATGTTATGAGACTGTATACGAAAGGTCTTTTATTCAGGTGTTTCCAGGCCACCAACGACATGGCTTTGACCCTGAGTGAATTTTGGAAAAACAACTTCAATATCCTCCACTGCATACACCTCACTGACAAGGCATGGAAGGAGGTCTCTTACCGCACATTGCAGTCTGCCTGGAGGAAACTTTGGCCAGGTTGTGTGGCTTATTGAGACTTCGAGGGTTTCAAGCAGGAGACATATGTCAATATAGTGAAAGAGATTGTGGACATGTGCAAAAGTCTGGGCTTGGAAGTCAAAGAGGAGGATGTAGAGGAGCTTGCAACATAAACATGTGAAGACAATCCAGGAGGAACAATCAGTGGAATAGGGGGAAGAAAGAACTAGTGAAAAGTTAAAAAAAATTTTTTAGTAAGTAGTGATCTGCAGGATTTTATTGAGAGCCATCACCCTGACAAAACTGTGACCAATAGAGCAGTGAACATTCTAAATGACAATGTGATATCCCATTTAAAAAACTTTTTAACAATGAAAAAGACAAATTTCTCTGGACCATTTTCTTGTGCCAATACCAGCCAGCGAACCACCTAGCAAGAGAGAAAAGAAAGAAAACACCAGAAAAACTTAGTTGCCCAACGTCTTTATGAAAGGGGACTCTCCTTTGAAGTAGTCATCCTCCTCCTCCACCAAGATCCACGTGTGCCAGCAATTTTCAACCACAAAAGTAAAATGCAATACAATTATCATGTTTTATTTTAGTACAGTATTAGAGTACTTTACTGTATTTTTCTATAATTACGGTTATTTTTCATTCCAATCTATATTTTTGCCACATATAAACCCATAAAAAATAAAAAGGCATGTTTCTAGGGCTGAGGAAAGGATTAATAGGATTTACATTCATTTCCGTGGGAAAAATTGTTTCCTGTCACGAACATTTTGATTTGCAGATTAAGTTCATGACAAGAGAGAGTCTCTCTCTCTCTCTCTCTCTCTCTCTCTCTCTCTCTCTCTCTCTCTCTCTCTCTCTCTCTCTCTCTCTCTCTCTCTCTCTATATATATATATATATATATATGGTAGGAAAGGCCAATTAAATAAAACAACGATATATATATATATATATATATATATATATATATATATATATATATATATATATATATATATATATATATATATATATATTGTAATCACCAATAATCATATCTATTGTATTAAGTAAAAATAATATCATGGACTTTATGTGGCTGGCCTTGCATAAGCAGGCCTTAACAGAAACCCGATACCCAAGGTATTGTATCACCAATAAGAGTGAACCTGCACCCACAGGGTATTTATATCAGGAATTCTGGGTCAACTTACCAATAAACTGGTAGGATATTTTTATTCAGTAGGATATTTTTGCACTCTTCTCACTCGTTTGGTCTAAATGAGTTTACAAGATGCAGTCATGGTTTTCATATACTGTAATCCCCTTCACATAGTATAAATTATTTTATATACAGTACAGAAAACATTCTAAATCTCAAAATTTATGATGGTATTATTAAAAACCTTGCTTTATTACATTTACATTGTTAATTATATATATATATATATATATATATATATATATATATATATATATATATATATATATATATATATATATATATATATATATATATATATATATATATATATATATATACTGGCCTGTAACCCTAGTGCTTTGACTGCAATTATTTAACTAACAATTTTGTCATATTTTTTTCAATTTCAGTTCCAGAATAAAATACAGTGGTGACCCAAACCAACGAACACCTGTACCCACGAACAAAATTCTGAATAAATTTTGACCTCAACCCACGAACACACGTGTCGGCCAGGCGACCACGTGTCCCACTCGCCTACTCTCAATTCTACATTGGTGCTCGTGCTGTGAAGTTCGTTCGTGATCTGTTCGTAGTTCTTGCTTTATTTTCCATTGTTTTACCTTTCAGATAGCAATTATTATGGCTCCTAAGAAAGTTAAAAGTGTTTGTGATAGTGAGAAAACACCAGAAATACAGCATGTATCGGAAGAGTTCCCAAACATTTTTATGGAAGGGGAATGTTCTTCCAAAAATTAATCCCTCTCCACCACCATCCACAAATGCCCGCAACAATCATCAACAATAATAATAATAATAATAATAATAATAATACTTTATTTCCATTTCAATACAATGGGTATTCGTCAGCCAGGGTAAGCCCCAACCCCCCACTGTGGTGTCCACCCACAGCAGTTCCTGCCAGTAAACAGCTTAAACTCTCGGTCTTGGACGGGAACCGATCTTTCGACCTCATGAATGCGAAGCCAGCGCGTTACCACTGTACTAGCCAGCAGTACTGTTTCTTACCTATAATATTTTTGTTTTACCTACAATATGTACTCTTACCTACTGTATTAATTATTGGTAAGAGTATGAGACAACTTTTTCTACGCATTGAACTTTGCTATTTTACATTGGGTATCAACTAGTGTATACTGTATACCTGAAAATGTACATGTTTTACTTTAGTAGAGTAGAATACCTTTCTATCATTAACAATTTTCCTTTTACAGAAGATATACATATAACCTGTATTATATACAGTGTTCCCTCCCATATCGCGGTAGTTTGGTTCCGGGACCCGGCGCGAACCTGGAAAATCGCAAAGTAGGATCAGCCTTAAAAAATATATATATATATATATATATATATATATATATATATATATATATATATATATATATATATATATATATATATATATATATATATATATTTTTTTTTTTTTTTTTTTTTTTTTAAGATGATTATGACACCAGGATAGGCCAAAAATTATTTTATCAGGCTGTAAAGAGAAACAGAGATGGAGTGTAATGACCTGTCAGATGTGAAGGGATTATAAAAGATGTGTAATGAATATCCAGCTCTCTGCTGGGTTTACTATATCTCTGCATTACCTTCATGATGTCTATTCTAAAACTTCTCCTTAGATCTTATTATTATTATTATTATTATTATTATTATTATTGGCAACAATAATTTTCCTTTGATGATGATTGGGGAGATTATTATTATTATTATTATTATCATTATTATTATTATCATCATCATTATTATTACTACGAATTCGTAATTAAACCATTATTTTTACTATAAATAATGTAGTTTTGGTTGAATGAACAAGAGTTACTTAAAGATTCTCTCTCTCTCTCTCTCTCCAACATTCTATTCTACCCAACCCCCCACACTCTCTTTGTCCCAGCCAACTAGGGAGGGGCACTTTACACAGTTATTAAAAGTAAATAAACCAACAGATGTACAAACAATGATGAGCCCTTAATAATAATAATAATGATGATGATGATAATAATCTCCACAATGATCATCAAAGGAAAATTATTGTTGCCAATGATAATAATAATAATAATAAGATCTAAGCAGAATTATTGGAATAGACATCATGAAAGTAATGCAGAGGTATATTAAAACCCAGAAGAGAGCTGGATATTCATTACACATCTTTTATAATCCCTTCACATCTGACAGGTCATTACACTCTCCATCTCTGTTTCTCTTTACAACCTGATAAAGTCTGCTTTATTTTATCATTTTTTGGCCCATCCTGGTGTCACAATAATCTTAAAAAAAAAAACAACACACAACAACAACTGCGATACAGTGAGAACGCGAATAACCGGGGGAACACTGTATCATGTTTTTAGTGACTAGAAAAATTTTAAAATGAATATTTATTGTGACCAGGAACGGATTAATTGAATTTACATGCTTTTTCATGGGAAAAATAAATCCAACCCACGAACAATCCAATCAGGTTTTAGGAACGGATTTAGTTCGTGGGTTGGGGTCACCACTGTGCAGTCATAATATATTCATATGTGTATGAAATTGGATTTCTTATATGAAATAAGTTCTGTAATAAAAACAAAAATTCAAAGCTTTTAAACCTTCCTTACACAGTACTGTAATTACTTTTACTGAAACTTAAAAAACAATACGGACTATCCTCACGCTCATTAATTAATAAAGGGGGAGAATCAGACCTAGCCTGAGACAATATCACTATGGTTATCCAAGAAGGATAATATAACCTTCAGCTAACATCAGCAACACTCAACTGGGACGACTAAGTGATGCTGTTTGCAGGGTTATGTTTCGGAACAGCCACTCTGACACAATTAGTTTTGTAAATATGATTAGGCTAGATTAGGTTTTCACATACAAGACAGTGTAAAGGCAACATAACACTATTCAAGGGCAGCGTAATGGGAGAGAACAAGACTAGTAGAGGATACAGAACATTGTCTTTGTTCTATATATCTATTCCTACAGCTACACCAAACATTCTTCCATACTCATTATACACCTCTCTTATAGTTCCTACACATCTGACAAGTTATATAACACTCCCAATCTCCGTTTCTCTTTTCTTTGCATTTTCCTGGTGCCAGGCACAATGAGGGCAATTTTCTTTATGCATGTCCTTGTGTCACTCATAAAAAAAAAAAATGCTCTTTTCCAAATAAAATAAATAAACTGTCAGACTAAAAAATATATGCAGTCTCTGTACCTTTTTACACATAAATATACACATGCTTTGGTCACCCACAAGGTTAGTGGGAAAGGATCCTCTGCTGTGAGACCCCACAGCTGCAGCTGGTTTAACCCCAATATTGTATATTTAAAAAAAAAAAAATGCTTCCACAGCATGAGGGACTAGACTATGAGAAATATTTGGTGTCTGATGACTGTGTGCTTTGACTTGGCAACCCTACAAAGGCGATAGCAGCCACTGTATATACACATATGTCTGCACCTATATGTAAGAGTATATTATTATGTATACATCTTGCTACAATCTGATAGATTATTATGCAATCACAAACATAAGCACACTTTGCAAGGTAATGTAAAAGCTAGAGGAACAAAATAATAATACAGTAATAATAAGAATGATAAAAATGATAATGCCTTCAAATAATCTATCTTCCATGTTGCGAATTGAACCTGAAAGCTCAAATTTAGAAATTCACGGCTTAGTGAGCTGAGCCACAGAGTAAGAGGTGTCCCTCTGTCTATGTAACATCTGTGGAAATATCTCACTTGGGTTAATTGCATGTATAACGTATATGTCATACTAAAAATTCAAAATGCCTACCATTCCCTCAACAGGAAGTGAAGAGGATATTGACATATGGCATAAGAAGTCAGTTTCCCCTCTTTTACAACCTCAGAGGATTAGCTCATTAAGCTGAGGATTTCTAATTTAAAGGTCCCAGGTTTGATTCCCGAGAAGGAAGGTAGATAATTAGAAGATATTTAAAAAGGTGTCTTTGCATTGCATTTGTTCCAATCAATAATAATAATAATAATAATAATAAAAGGTAAATGCTAGTACATTTTCCTATAAACATAACTAGATACTTATGCTTTGTTGAAAAGATGAGCGATATATATTAATTGAAGATTGAAATAAGTAAACTATCTACACATACACATGTAATGGTTGCAATGCCCCTTGTGAGGAGGTGGCCAAGTCAAAGCACACACACTGAACAGAAGCCAATTCACCCCAAATTATTCCTCTTAGCTCCTAGGGGATAAAGTCACCATAAAACCTCCCCACCACACTGTCTGGTTCATCCACAGGGTAAGTGGGCAAAGGTCTTCTGCAATAAAGCTCAATAGCCATAGCTCATCTGCCTTTCAGAGAATATTTTACTGATATTACTTGCCCTTTTATCCCTTGTTTCTACATTATAAAAACCAGGAGAACAGAATAAGAACAAGAAAAAATAAAGCCTATGATATATACAGCAAACTATCAAAAGGAAAAAAAGATGAAGAGAAAGAAGACGTTGTGGGAAACGAAGGAAAGATAGTATTAGTTATAAAATCGTAAAGAAAGATGATACTGACAAAAACAACAAATCAATATCCTTGACACCGATGTGCCCATTGTAAAGTACAGTATATTAAGAGCTCGGTGATTAGAGCGTTCGATTCGAGAAGTGATGAACCAATGTTCGATCCCACCACGGAGCGTTAGGAAGGGCATCCAGCCATAATTATGCAGTTCCAAACTGTCTATGTCTACCCGCATTCGAATGAGGGTTATTAGTGATAAAAAAGACATAAAAAATAACTAACTAGACATTGAGAAAAGACGAAACAGACAAACAAGAAGAAGGCTTAAAGTTTTTTCGAGGACAGGTGGTAGAGTTTGGGATTTTGATTCGTCACGTCGTCTGGTCAAAACCTGCCGCAGTATGATGGAAAGGGCATTCACTCAGGGTAATGGCCACTCTCTGCCAAAATCAAAGCCCTTTAAAAAGAGGCAGTGCTCTAGGCCCTTACCAGAAAAGGGAGTCCATGACTCAAGAGTCCTTTTACAACAAAATATTATAGTGAGAATAAAAAGTCATCGATAAAGAAAAGGAAGAAGGAAGTGAAGAAAAAACTTCAAAAATGACGAAAGTAGAACATATGATGAAAACAAAAAACTATATATCCTTGACTTGGAGTACCTTCAGGGGTAAGAGCCTTCTATAGTGCCACATCTGACAAAGCTTTATGCAACTAGGCCTAAGGGTAAGGTACTCATTAATTTATAAAATTCAAGAGGCAACTCTCGCTTACCTCTCATTTAACATGTTTGGAATCTCACTCGGTGAACTATATAAATGAGAGTTCAGAGTTACATAAAATTAATTAGACTGTAGTAGGAGTACAGTAATTGGATTGTTTTAATAATAGAAATAACAATAACAAAATTAATAATAATAATAATAACAGTAATAATAATGATTATAATAATAATAATGATAATACGAATAGAAGAGAAGCCCACTCAGAAGAGCAAGAGTATACTTTCATATAAAAACAAACCACGCCTTTCACACTATTTTGTTGCAGCTTCAATAATTGTTGCGTTGTTAGTACTGTATATACTGTAAGACAGGAATTGTTGATTTGTTAGTACATGGGGTCCACGGTTTACGATATCCTCGAGTTACAATGTTTCGTGGTTATGATGCATCTCCCATAAATTTAGCTTCTTTTTTTAAATTTCTTACTTGTTTTATGTCTCCCAAGCATAAGGCAGATTCTTCTGAAGGCATTGCTCAAAGAAAAGGAAAGCCATCATCAGGGGAGTGAAATTAGAGATAGTGAAACACATGGAAATAGGAGAAACTTTACTACTACATTAGCATAGGTGGGTGACGTAGGTGTTTATTTAGGCATGTTCCGATTTACACTGAAAATCGGGTTATGTCACATCTTGAGGAACGGAACTCTGATGTATATCGAGCAGCTCTTGTATGTATTCTCAATACACTCCTTAAATATAAAATTAGAATACATTACTGTACTTTTTTTTTCTTTTTAGCAAAATTGTGGAGCAGATATTGTCTGGGGCTAGTCAGCTTTATACTGGCCCAGAGTTATATTAGCCTCCACTGCCTCCTGTCGATACCTATTAAACTGGGCAATTATCTGAAGGGGTCAGTGATTTCCCATAAGTCTATCTGATTATTCAGCCATTGCGAGGAGATCATGAGTCCATGTGATTGGAGAGGAGGCTTGGGCCCCTGCTATATGGTAGGTATATAGTCAGCTCTGTGATATCACTTTCTCTTGCCTTTGCCTTTCATTAGAGTCCTTTAAACCTTTACCTGCAAATCAGACATCTGTGGAAATATCTCACTTGGGTTAATGGCATGTATGACGTATATGTCATACTAAAAATTCATAATGCCCACCATTCCCTCAAGAGGAAGTGAAGAGGATATTGACATATGGCATATGAAGTCATGATGATATCCATTGGAGTTTTAACCAGCTGAGAGGTGCTTAAATAATTCAGTAGCCAGTTAGATGTTGACGGGAGCAGTACCACATTTTTTTGTTGAGGAGTTGAAGCCACATCCCCGCATTGAGGTGTAATTAATATCATTAACAGATTGCAGGGAAAGGGTAAACCTTTAACTACTAAGAGATAAGAAAATTAGTGATAGGTTTGCAATACACTAATGACATCATATATAACGGTCCATTAAATAAGAGACAAAATCTTTAATATGAAAACACGAAACAAACCTGTTTGCAGTATCGGAGGATGTCAACTTTATCTTTGAGACAAGTGACTTTAGAGTTGGAGTCAGTCACCCAGCGGCCATTTTCAGTCATGTATTGGGCATGGTACTGACTTCTTCCAACGCATACCATTGCTACCTGGGGTTCAAACCTGGGTCCTGCTTCACCTGTTGCAACACCACCCTGCAAAATAATAAAAATATTATCAGCATTATTATCATTTATTATTGTTATGTATGACAACATAGTGGGGTCCGTATTCTTGAATATTATCAATATTACTACTATCACACGGAAAGCAGCAAGTCCAACGGAAAAACGTCAAAGACTTTTCACAGTATTCATTTACTGTTACAAAAGGATACAACTGTAGCCCTACATACAGTCTCCCATATGAAGAATGCACTAAGAACCTTAAGTGGCAACAAGTTTGTCCAAAAGAGGACAAGAACCTGGTAGAGGCTACCGTCACCTGGACGACTACCTTGTGTCTCAACACAACAAACACAATGGCAAACTTTTTTTTCTACACCTAGAAATGACTTTCCAGCAGTCTTTTCTCAAAGATTCCTTCTAGTGGGAGACTGTCATTAATCCAGGAAACACATTATGAAGATTGCACCACACACAACCACATGCACCAACAGCACTTCATACACTCCTTGAGAGTTCTGGGTGAAAGCCCAGGATCGCCAGCGATCTCCCTCAGTAACTCTGAGCTGTTCAGCCAGGCAGCTAAAGAAACAATACAAACAATAATCCTATAATATTAATAATAATCTTAATAAACTGCAAGTAACTTAACTGTTCATATACATGTAACTAACTTATTCATTGTTATATCTTTAAAACATCTGCAAAGAAAGCAAATGCACACACTTGTTCAACGGAGTTGAAGATGAAGCCAAATAATAACAAATGCTGTGAAATTCTCACAAAATAGAGGTTTAATGGCATTATATCATCACAGAAGTGGAAATTTAGTCCATTAAAACACTTAACACAAGTCCACATTCGAACCCTCAACAAGGCAATAGCAAGGACACACAGCCTAAATTCCCCAGCTGCAGTGTCTGTGTCCACCCCCATATTGGGGACTAATAGTGACGAAAAAAACAAAAAATGAGCATAGCAAATGACAGTCTTCCCACTTTTCAACATATATATATATATATATATATATATATATATATATATATATATATATATATATATATATATAATATATATATATATATATATATATATATATATATATATATATATATATATATATATGGGGTAGGAAAAGCCGATTAAATAAAAAAAAGAAAATATATATATAAAGTACTTATTAATTTCGTGACCTTAACTGGCCACCTTCTTAAAGTACTTTGAGAAGGTGGCCAGTTAAGGTCCCGAAATTAATAAGTACTTTATATATATATATATATATATATATATATATATATATATATATATATATATATATATATATATATATATATATATATTATATATATATATATATATATATATATATTTATATATATATATATATATATATATATATATATATATATATATATATATATATATATATATATATATATATATATATATATATATATTATATATATATATATATATATATATATATATATATATATATATATATATATATATATATATATATATATATATATATATATATATATATATATATATATACTGTATATATATTTTCGTTGTTTTATTTAATGGGCTTTTCCTTCCATTTTAGACTGTATGTTAACAGTTCAGTGTTATATATATATATATATATATATATATATATATATATATATATATATATATATATATATATATATATATATATATATATATATATATATATGTAACCAAATAAGCACATTACATATGTGAAAACATGAAATTTTTTTTTTTTACCCCGACCGGGACTCGAACCTAGGACTTATGATTACTAAGTCAAGGCGCTACCCCTACACCACAGAAGGTTAAAAGGAATCCAACCTTATAGCTTATATCTACTATACTTAGGAATGAACGCATTCTATCTGAATGCCACTACGTTCATATTACAGATTCCCCAACCTCACTCCTGGTTTCATTTTAGCAGATGTTGGATTCCTTTTAACCTTCAGTGGTGTAGTGGTAGCGCCTTGACTTAGTAATCATAAGTCCTAGGTTCGAGTCCCGGTCGGGGTAAAAAAAGATTCATATATATATATATATATATATATATATATATATATATATATATATATATATATATATATATATATATATATATATAGTGAATATATGTATATATATATATATATATATATATATATATATATATATATATACAGTGTTACCCCAGTTATTCACGCTTCTTGGTTCGCTTTCTGACTCTATCGCGTCTTTTTTTTTGATAAATTATTATTTTATTTCATGGGTATATGCAAAAATATTAAAATATTAAAAAAAAAAATTCAGTATTTTCATTTTTTTTTATTGAAAAAACATATTTCATTATCTAATTGATTAAACAAAATTATTTCCCAGCCTACGAATAATAAAACAGTAAAAAATAGCAAAAAACATAAATGTAGATAGATAGATACGTTTATTGACCACCTCTTTTGAAAAGTACAGTATAATCTTTACAAAAGGAATATTTGGTCCTAATTACAATGAATAAATACAATAGATTTTGTACAATCATCAAATAAGTAGATGAATTTTAAATTAATATACATTGTACTAATAACTGAATGATATACGTACGTACAGTATAACTCACAGTATTGCATCATACGAAATAGTGTTTGATAGCATACAATGTATTGGGGTCGCAGCTACGTGAGCTAGCATATATATTTATATTTCCAGTAGTTTCATGATTTTATTAATAAAAAAAACGTATTTATTAGCCTAAGAATAATAAAACAGTAAAAAATAGTAAAAATCATAAATACTAACAGTATTGCAACATGTAAAATACGATACCGCTATCAGCGATTTGGACAAAGACTCGTTCAGTCTAACTCAAGTTTTGCTTGTGTTCGATAGCGTACAATGTATTGGGGTCGAAGCTACGTGAGCTAGCATATATATTTATATTTCCAGTAGTTTCATGATTTTATTGATAAAAAAAAACGTATTTCTTAGCCTAAGAATAATATAACAGTAAAAAATAGTAAAAAACATAAATACTAACAGTATTGCAACATGTAAAATACGATACCGCTATCAGCGTTTTGGACAAATTCTTCCACCATCTTCCATTGTCTCGCCTCACTAGTGTGCGCCATTCATGTTGTGCTTATTATTATTAATATGTTTTGCTTGTGATTTTTTTACTCGCATATTTTAACCTTTGCAATGCCTCCCAAGCATCCTTCATCTTCTAAGGCTTCTTGTAGTGAGCCTAAGCGGCAAAGGAAAATGTTAACCATTGTAGATAAAGTGAAACTCTTAGATATGTTGAAAGAAGGAAAAAAGTTTGTGGATGTCGGCCGCTATTTTACGTAAACGTAAAAATTATTGTAAAATATGGAACCTATGTATGTCAAGTCATCATCACCTCATTCATGGTAAGTTTTCCTATCACTTTCATGAAAAACTTACATTGCTTGCTGTTATTTATAATGTAAAGGGTGTTTTTTTAACAGTACAGGGAGGGTTTATACAGTGTAAATGTAAAAATACATTAAAATATCTATGTACATATACAGTGTTGCCTCACTTATCGCGGTAGTTCGGTTCCGGGCCCGCCGCGAACCAGGAAATCCGCGAAGTAGGATCCGCCTATATGTACATAGATATTTCAATATATTTTTACGTTTACACTGTATAAACCCTCCCTGCACTGTTAAAAAACACCCTTTACATTATAAATAACAGCAAGCAACATAAATTTTTATGAAAGTGATAGATAAAATAACGGTGAATGAAGTGATAATGACGTGACATACATACTCATTTACAATTATTTTTTCGTTTACGTACTGTATAAACCCTCCCTGCACTGTTAAAAAAACACCCTTTACATTATAAATAACAGCAAGCAACGTAAATTTTTATGAAAGTGATAGATAAAATTACGGTGAATGAGGTGATAATGACGTGACATACATACTCATTTACAATTATTTTTTCATTTACGTACTGTATAAACCCTCCCTGCACTGTTAAAAAAACACCCTTTACATGATAAATAACAGCACGCAACGTAAATTTTTATGAAAGTGATAGATAAAATTACGGTGAATGAGGTGATAATGACGTGACATACATACTCATTTACAATTATTTTTTCGTTTACGTACTGTATAAACCCTCCCTGCACTGTTAAAAAAAACACCCTTTACATTATAAATAACAGCAAGCAACGTAAATTTTTATGAAAGTGATAGATAAAATTACGATGAATGAGGTGATGATGACGTGACACATACTCATTTACAATTATTTTTTCGTTTACGAACTGTATAAACCCTCCCTGCATTGTTAAAAAAAACACCCTTTACATTATAAATAACAGCACGCAACGTAAATTTCAATACAAAAATGAAAATACTGAAAAAAAAAATTTTTCAATTTTAATATTTTTGCGTATACCCAAAAAATAAAATAATAATTTCTCCAAAAAAAAAATGCGATAGAGTGAGAACGCGAAGCAAGAAGCGCGAATAACCGAGGTAACACTGTAGGCTGATCCTACTCCGCGGATTTCCGGGTTTGCGCCGGGTCCCGGAACCGAACTATCGCGATAAGTGAATCAACACTGTGTATATATATATATATATATATATATATATATATATATATATATATATATATATATATATATATATATATATATATGCCCCTCCTAGAAATAACCTACATAATGAGTTTTTATATCCAAGTGGCACTTATGATAACAGAATTTTTCTTACTTTACTCCTAAAAAAGATATTTTCATATTTAGCATTGAATTAAATTATTTTTGAAGAGTATGGAATTAAAAAACATTCATGGAGAGACGAAATGGTTATAATGAAAATTGCAAAACAGCTTAGTGATAATATAATTCATATCAATTAAAAATTATGTTTCCAGAATATATGACGATAAGGATGGCATCCAGTCTTAATTTCCCTTACAGCGCCAAACCTGTCTGTCCCCCCCATTTCTGGGGATTAATTGTGGAATACAAATCGGTGCACAAAATTACAGTCTTTGTAATAACCTAAAGTAATAATTAACATTGACCTCTTAATTACAAGAGGGCAAACCCAAAGCAGGAAAATACTCAAAGTCAAGATCAGAGAGGCTATTAACATTTAAAGGGTACGAAGGCACCCATACAAACTGTCAAGCACAAGTCCAGCTTAGCCAAGCTGAAATGTTGGGATAAACCCAGCCCTTCTAAGATATCAGAAGAGGGTGGACAACTCTGTCAGTGATGTCTGTCCAGGATGTGAACATGTTACCTGATGCAATCAATCATGTTAAGGAAGACAGCGTACACACAACACGTGTCGACAATGCAACATACATTCACTGAGAACTCTATGGGAAAGCCTGGAATTGGCAATGGCTTTCCTTAGGGACTCGGGGATGTTGGCCAGGCAGCTTAGGGAACAACAACTGACTCATAAAGTGGGTACAATTTAAAAGTAAAAAGAATATAACTTATACGTATCAAAAGGTCACACGTAAAACTATTTTATTAACATCGTTGCCCACGTATGCGCAAGGGACCACGTTAGACGATTAGAATAGGCGACGGACCCACGGGGCACTAGGAAGGTCATCCAGCTTCAAAGACCCAGCCCCACATTGTCTGTCTCCAACCCCATAGTGGGGATTAAAAGTGACACAAAAAACTTCAATACACAATTAACTATGTCGTATGAGTTTTAATTTGTAACAAAAATGCTCAAATCACAATCACAAAGAGTAAAACACTTTATGTACAACTCGATTTGAAAATGGTTTATCGACGCAGGGCATCAATTTACACTGATATGCTTTAAACATCGGGCCAGATGTCTTAGTGTTATGAACAGTATGGTAATATTTATTAATAAAAAAAATGCACATACATATACAGTACACAATGGCAGCAATCCCCCGTGTTATAAACAGTATGATAATATTCATCGAGAAAAAAAAATGCACATACATATACACTATGGCAGCAATCCCCCTTGTAAGGGGGGCTCAAAGCACACATTCACCAGGTACCAAATATATTTTGATCACTCCTCTTAGCTCATTGTGAAAAATAGGGTTGCCACAAATCCCCCGCCACTCAGCTTGGGTCATCCAAGAGGTAGGTGGGCAAGGCTCTTCTACCATGAGACAGAAGCAGAAATTATTTCAGACATATTGCTGATGTGGCAAAAGCTATCCAACTTCCCTCAACAACGAATAACCTAACAACAAAAACTCAAAGGGATGGAGAAGATATTGAAAACTGTCTTATTTATACACACAGGCCATAATTCCCCTTTATAACAGGAGGGACTGAGTCACTGTAAAAAAAGAACTTGACCCTTTATGGGAGGAAAATACAAAGGTGAATACTCCCAGCATCCCCTCACTCCACTCCATTTAGTCGACTTTTACAAAACAGGGGAACACGGAGGTAGTCTTGGCCTCCCTCAGGGGGAATTGAAAATATGGAAATGGGAAAAGTCAATAAAGTAAGAGCAGGATGCAAGAGCAGAGGAAAAGGTTAAAATAGTGTAATGAGACAAGCATGATAAGTCAGACTGCAATCCTGGCAGACAAACAGAAGGGTTGACGTAAACTGCTTCTTTAGAAGGGAGGAAGGTGTACAATACATGACAAGAGTCCAATAAAGGAACAGAAAATGTGGGATATATCAAAGAAAGAGCAGAATGGGGAAGGATAGTTTCAAAAGAGCCATAATGAAAGGAATTAATAAGAGGATTTGTGTGTGAACTTAAAAGATGTGACTTTGAAAGAGAGGGACAGGAAGAAGACAAAGAATACAAAGTGATATTTGTTTAACATATATCACACTAGTAATTTCCATAATGGGGTGAACACAGACAAATTGGTGTTGAGCCACAAGCTCAATTGCAAGTTCATCATCTCCCGAGTAAAGTATTTCAACCACCAGACTGCTGTGGTCCCCAGAGTACGAAATTATGTAACTCGGATAAAAATAACAGAGAATTGGGGTGGGCATCATAAGTAAATAAAAGTGATAAGTAGCAGCAGTGCTGAAAAATTATATAACTATAAAAAAGGTTACTTTTGCTCGACTATTATTGAATATGTAGTTGGCAAAGATGTTTCTAACTGCTTTTAATAGCCTTACTAGGGAAGAAAAACAAGACTCAATACCTCACGATGAGAGACTGAAGGGGATAAAGAAGACAAGAGAGCTGAGGATACTGTAAACAAGGATATTTCTAACTGCTCTTAACAGCCCTAGTAGGGAAGAAAAACAAGACACAATACAAAATGATGAGAGACTGAAGGGGATAAGGAAGAAAAGAGAGCATGTGTGTGCATATATGTCTGTAAGTACAAGTGGTGTGGAGCAAGGGACATAACTACGGCCACCCTGAGTCACTCTCGAGCTGTTATTGATCTTTGGGAGGAACCCCTCGGTTAGTGAGTATGTGGTTTTACTACTACAGTTTCTGTCCTCGCTTTTTCCAACCAAATCAATAACCTATTCAACTTCAATGCCAACTTTATTTTTCAAAATCTCTTGTAATCTCCACCTAACCCCACTACTGCATAAGCCTCCAATACAGTTCTTTTAAATGCAAGGCTTAATTCCCCTCCCCTCCCTCAGCTTACAAATACCCTGACGTCATTATACAATGCATAAACAACCTGCAAAGCTTTATAACTTTGTCATTAACGCTGCTTTATATTGTAACGCTGTTCTTCATAGTAGTTATTTTTTATTTTGCTGTTCATACACATTAGGACAGTGATTTCATGTTTGTCAAATCAAACGTCATTTGGAGGATTAAATATATCACCCAATGATGATTCTTGGATATTAATAATGGCTTTAGATGAGGAGTTGGTTTGTGATGAATGTTTGCTGTGACTCGGCCATTCCTTACAAGGGGGATTGCAGCCACTGTGTATGTATGTAAGCATGTAAAACATTTAAAATATATGCTTTACGTTTTTATCATATACAGTATTTCAAATACCATAGAGTGAGTTATTTGGTTAACACTACACCAATCCAATTGGAAAAATATTTCTTTTTATCAACTGCACTGGAGTCTTTTTTATGAGTACAGAAACTACCCTACTTACGAATGAGTTAGGTTTCAGGAGTCTGTTCATATGCAGAATTGTGTTTAAGTTGTGCTTAGGTTAATAAAAATTCTGTACAGTACATACATATGCAGTTCTGTCCAGTAGAGTAATACATACATTAATACATGGGAAGATAATGAGTTACTTTTTGCTTGTATCTGAGACAATGTTCGTAACTCGGTTGTTTGTAAGGGGAGGAGTGTCAGTAATTCACTCCACACTGTATATTAAGTACAGACACTCCCAGACTTACAAACAAGTTAGATTCCAGAAGATTGCACATAAGTTGTGCTTAGGTAAAAAAAAAAAAAGTACTCTACAGCACATACACATGCACTTTTGTACAGTACTTAGGCTAAAGACACTTAACTACACTACATAAATCATTAAGTATACAGTATTAATAAATTTTGATACAATAATAATAATAATAATAATGTAATAATACAGTAGAGTACAGTAATACATACATTAATACATGGGTAGACAAGGGGGAGGTTTATGTTCCAATCTGTAAATGTTCGTAACTCGGTTGTTCATAAGTAGGTGAGCTTCTGTACTGTATACTGTATGGCAATGCATAACAGCCTTTAGCAAGCCAGAGGATTCCTTCTCGGAAAGATAGTTTGGCCCTTATGGATGAAGTTTTTACAAACAAGCATCTTTTTTCAAGAGAGCTGTTACCTCTATCGGAGAAGATCAACGCTATAGGCTCTCTAAAAAGCAGATAGCAGTATTTGATGAATGAATGGTGTCTAGTGACTTGAGTAATTCATTCAGAGTCCTCTCCGATGCTATGCCTTTATGCTAAGTATCCAGAGATTACTACTGCAGTTGGTGAAATCAGTTTCTTATGAAATAAAATGAGGTATGATGCAAAAAAACAATGTCATGTCTTGTTCATGAATTTCAAGATAAAATTTGAAAAAGAACGATTGATATTTTCCCACCATTACCCCCAATATATGTAAAATTATAGAAATTAATAATAAAATATCATTCAAAAGCTCTTCTGAACATAACTCCCAGCAAATGGTTCTGCTATCATAACACGTGTAAGACGCATAAGTCAAATCTCGGATCTCGTAATCCCAAGTTGCTCTAAAGTTATTCATATTTTCAAGGCAGTCGCCTAATCTAACTCGACCTAACTAACTTTTCGTACCGTAACCCAGCACTTTACGGGGTTATTTAACATCTGGGGGTTACTCGTCTTTACAAGATCCCACATCTGTGACAAGGCTTGTATATGAGTACAAGATTATTCAATAAATGATTAATGCAGCAGTTCTTGCCTTTCATACCTGACCTTAACACGTCTCTGGGAAGCAAGGCAATAAAGGGTTTAATATTTAATTCTGACATCAATCATATCTTTGTGTAATTTGGTTAGAGTGCTCGACTTGGGAAGTGACATTCCCTGTCCAATCCAACCATGGGGTGTTAAGAAGGGCATCCAGCTCTAATTCCTCGGCTCCGACCTGTCTATGTCTACCCCCCATTAAAATGGGGATTAATAACGACACAAAATGGCAAGAACAACAAGTCATGAATTTATGTAAATATTTTAACTTTAACAATTCAAGTTTACAAAAATAACAATAAGTATGCGTGTAAAATGGGGTGGAGTGAGGACTGGGAATTGGCTCCTCATAGAATATATCGACAGAAATTAAAACAATACCAAATTAGGTATGTTACAAGATTTTGCAGTGATACAAGTTCAAGCTATATGACATTACATGCATACATATACAGCACTCTGGTTCCAATCCCCCTTGTAAGGCGGATGGCCGAGTCAAAGCACACATTAGCTCACCAAAAGCCCCTTGAGGATAATAGAATACCACAACTTCTACCCACCACCCTGCTTGGGTCATCCACGGGCTAAGTGGGTAAGGATCTTCGGTCATGAGGCTCAACAACTGTGGCTGGTTTACCCCCACATAAGATATTACTTTACTAATCAAGTAGAAGTTACTATATTCATATGTACCAAATACAGCGTACCAAAAACTACCTTTTACTGCATGTATAGTAAAATTGCGCATGCCGAAAAGAAAAATGCATCACAATTTGATTAAAAAAAAACCTCACTCCATGTCATCTTAGTAAAATAATGACAGGGTCAACTACATCCTTCCTTCCTAAACCCAACCCAGTAGTCAAGATTTTCAAGCTGAATGCCGTTGCGGAAGTGGGCGTGATTAGCAATTCAGAAGTGTGCGCGACTTCCAGGTAATGGGCCCTTGACATACAATCTTTCCTGGCCAAAGGAGGTGGGCCTTTGTGTTTTTATTATGGGAATGAATGCAGTTGGCACTTAGCTGCATCCGAACCAATGCATTTAGGAATACAATGGCATCTCAAATTAGTAAGAAGTGTTAATGCGTTTAATTGCTCATTGTGTTTACACAAAAAACTAACTATTTAATTCCAAACTACAGATTGCCAGTTTTCTTCATTTCTAAATCTCTAACAAAAAACGATAATTCTATACCTCTATTCGATACAAAATACAAATAAATGTTAAAAAAACAAGTTTTCATAGATTATACCTATCATATTCTAATGCATGTGCGTGCTTTGACTCGGCAATTTCCCTATTTTTGCCTGGTAAAGGGCATATGTTACAGTAAATAAATACAGTATCTCATAGTTAACTACATTTTATGTGCTAGTTATGAAACAAAGTAAAATCAATATAAACTATTGTGAAGACAAACTATGTGCATTGAAAATTTACCTTCCCATCAAATGCTTTTGGACTTAAATAGGACTGTCCAGGACAGTTCCCTGTTAAGTCTTCCTTCAGTTACTGTTCTTTTTCTATGCCTACGTCAACACCGGATATGCTTGGATATTCATTAAACATTTCTTATCCCCCCCTTGCATCTGAAAAGTCGCAACACTCGCCATCTCTGTTTCTCTTTGTTTTCTATGTGCCCAGGCCTGATGAGGGCAATTTTTTTTTTCTTTTTTGCACGTCCTGGCGTCACAATCATTACAAAAAAGTTAACGTAATGGTACGTCTTTGCCATTTTATGTCACTATTAATCCCCATTCAAATGGGGGTGGCCACAGATAGGTTGAAGCTGGGAATAAGATTGGATGGCCTCCCTAACACCCCACAGTGGACATCAACACGGGTTCGACACTTCTCAAGTAAAGTGCTCTTACCACTGCACTACCGCGGTTTTCAAAAGCAGGGATACGAGTTTACTTTTGTGTGTGTCGCTATTGATCCCCATTTGAATAGGGGTGGTCACAGACAGTTTGAGGCATGGAGAATTAGGGGTCGCATCCGGTATGTTCCCACATAGTTGGGATGGACAACATACAGAGAGTAGTAAATAAGTATAATTTTTACCTATTAGACACCAATTAGCAAACAACTTTAGTACTGCAATTGGAGTTCTCCTAAAGCTAAAAGTTATCATTGTCATATAAGTAAATATTACCGAATTTTTTACTCACATGTTTATATCTATTACTATTAAGTATTATCACTTGCTAATAAATCAATGATTAACACAGAACAGAAAATAAATTTACAAAAATAAGCCACTGTCCTTTGAACAGTACTCAATGCTACCTTTCCACTAAACACCTCATAACCTTCCAAAATAAATGCAAATAGAATAAATCTCAAAAGAAAGAAGAAAAAATGTCTGCCATACAATAAAAACTACAGAATTATATAAATTATTTATAATGTTTATATACTATATACAGTGATTCATTTAAATGAATGTACTTCCTTTTTTTTATCAGGATAGAATCCTCAATCTGCTATGAGTCCTAAGTAACTGGATAAACCTGGGCCTCTGGGCTGTCATTCCCGCTTAGATGTTAAAACATTTGCAGACCTACATATTACTAAATTTCTCTAAGTAAGTTTCCCTTCCCTATATATAAACGAAACCTTTCACAAAGATGATTAAGAAGTACCAAAGAAGTCAGGGAGCTCTAAGGTAAGGGGCATAGCTGGAAAGACAGGTATAACAGGATTGTACAGAAAACAGGCTATATGAAATTCCACATGGAAAAGACAGGTGGGAGTATGTTGCATTACAAAAAGTGCATCTGCATACTAAAATATGTGCAAGCTTACTACTATATTCAGCATCTTTTACTATCAATATACAAAGATAACATGGCTCTCTTTTTCATATATCGTCAAATATTTAATTAAGAGTTTCCTATTCTGAGGTAACCACAGCGGATCATTTCCATATTGCCCTATCCCCTACATCCTCCTCTGTCATACCACACACCCTCACCGCACCCATAAATCTCCTCTTTGGTCTACCTCCTCACCTCCTGCCTGCCAGCTCTATTCTCAGTAGTCTTTTTGCAATGTACACCTCAGTACACGCCCAAACCATCTCAGTCTTGTCTCTCATAATGTCCACACATTGTACTACTGGCACTGTACCTTTAATGTTCTTATTCCTTTTCCTGTCCATCCTTGTCATGCCCAGAGACAACTGCAGCATCTTCATCTCTGCCTCCTGTCTTTTTGTGAGTGGGACTTTCTAAGCCACACAATATAGCTGGTCTTACTACCATCTAGTAAACTGTACCTTTCACTTTTGCAGGTATCCTTTTTCCACATAAAACTCCTGTAACTCTACTCTAACTGCTCCATCCTGCCGACACTCTCTTCTTTACTTCTCTACCACACTCTCCAATCCTATGAACAAATAACTCCAAATATTCAAACTCATTCACCTTTGTCACCCTGAACCTCACCACTTCTTTGCTCTCCCTCTCATTCACACTCATTTGCCAGCGCTGTGTGATTTGTTCGTAGTTCTTGCTTTATTTTCCATTGTTTCAACTTTCATAGCCCTTATTATGGTTCCTAAGAAAGCTAAAAGAGTTAGTGATATTGGCATCAAACATCCTATATGCATAACAGTAGAAAGAGAGAAAGAAATATTTTCTAAACATGAAAATGGGGTTTGTGTGTCCGATCTCGCCACGCAGTATAACATGGTGAAAATGCCATCTGTACTTCAGCTCTATCTTGCATTAGTTAAGCCCCATCTGGAATATGCTGTGCAATTTTGGTTACCCTATTATAGGAAGGAAATTGAATCCTTGGAGAGATTGCAGTAAAGAATGACCAAGATGATACACAATATCAGATATGTATCATATGAAGACAGGCTAGAAAAACTTAATCTGCACTCTCTAGAGAGGCGCAGAGTTAGGGGGGGATATGATTAGGTGTATAAATGGCTTAAAGGGATTAACAAGGATAATATTAATAGTTTTAAAAATTCAAGATCAAACCAGAACTCGAAATAATGGGCTTAAACTTGATAAATTTAGGTTCAGAAAGGAAATTGGTAAAAATTGGTTTGGTTACAGATTGGCTAATACAGGCTTCCTAGTAGTATAATAAATGCAAATACCTTAGATACCTTCAAATGTAGGTTAGACAGACATATGACAAATGAAAGATGGGTATGAATAGGTTAGTGATTTGTGCTTAGCTAACCCCGAGTTCTCCCTCTGACTGCGCATACAAGTAGGGCAGGAGGGTGTAACACGTTCCCCCTCTAGCTGTGGCAGAAAGTTGGTTAGGAGGACTAACACTAGTAGACAACGATCCCAATGAAGGCTAGCAGTACCGAGGAAGTTTGTCGAAGGGAAAAAAATTATAATTATTAGTTGAAAAATAAAAAAAAGTAGAATAGAATATGTTTGACATGCTGAGATCATCAGTCAAATATATATATATATATATATATATATATATATATATATATATATATATATATATATATATATATATATATATATATATATATATATATATATATATGGTAGTCTGTTTGATTTGATAGATGACAGAAGACCATGAAAAAACTGAGAGCTGGAAAAAGAAAGGAGAAAAAAGATGAATAAAACAGAAGCTATTAGATCAGGTATGAGGTAGTCTAATTATGTGTATGAGCAATCTTGTTGCACACAATCAAGAGGTAAAATGTGTTCAATGTTTTACGCGTCAATATTAATCCCCATTATAGGGCGGACATATGTAGGAACTGGGGAATTAAGACTGATACTTTACCTAATGCCTCGCTGTGGGCTACTCTGCTACAGCAGTCCCAAATTATTTAGTTAAATGCTGAGCAAAAGGTGACAAAAAATAGTAATGGCCTCAACCTATTCCATGCAGCAGGAAATAGTGACAGATGTTGTAGAAAAAGAGGTATGAAGCGAGCCTACATAGCTTACAAAAGTAAAAGGGCAAACTGTTTTACGCTCAAAATAAAAGGGATTGAAAATAAGAACAAAAAATAGCGAGAATTAATTGATCACAGAGAACACAATGGACATCCTACGTGACAATGGGTTCAAAATGCCATGAGGGTCACGCAGTACCTTTCGCAATATAAATTATTAATGCATATTTATCAGAGGTATTGCATAGAAAAATCTATAATAAATTAGCATCAATTATCGAACATTCATTCCACAAAGGGATAATGGTAGCAGAGTGGCAAGAATATTTGAATAGGGAGGCGACAGACCTTCAATCAATCCCACCATTGAGAGTTGGGATGGGTGTCCAGCCTCAATTCCTCAGCTCCAATCAGGCTTAGTTTACAATCTATTTATGCATACATATGAACCACATTATGAACAATCTAATGGGAAATTCACCTGTCAAAAAATAATCATAAATCAAGAGTTACTTTTTAACGAAAATGGTGCTTTAAGTACTGTACAGGTTGACAATATATTATTTTTTCCAAGAGTTCTTTCAATACAGGGTGGACTACAGAATCCTAGTCTTCAACCTATAGTTTCATAAAATTTTGTAATTCTGGCCCAAGAACATGGAAATGAAAAAGGTTCAAATTTGAAAGGGAAAATAATTTATTTTTTATTGATGGTGAATATAAGTACAAAAGAAGGTCTTTTGGACTTCTAAAGGACTGACAGGTCAGTTCGATATTAAGTCTTCCTTAGAATATGGTTCCCTTCCTATGCCTAGGCTACATCTACACTGAATATGCTAGCGTATTCGTTACACATCTCTTACTATAGCTTCACATCTGATAAGTTGCAACACTCCCTGTCTCTCTTTCTCTTTGATTTAAGTTTTCTAAGTGCCCAGAGCATGATAAGGGCAATTTTCTTTGACTGTTCTGGAGTCATTCTCAAAACAAATGTAGATTGAGGGAATCTTGTAGAGATAAATAACCCCCAGAACCCCATGTTAAATTAAGTAACTCTGTAAATAGCAAGGTTAGGTTAGGTGACTTGCTTTATAAGTATGGATATCCCTAGAGCACCCTTGGTTATTTTTCTTGACAATATCCGACAAATAGGTATTTTCTGGCAATCTAATTTAGTGTAGTTTTCTGTCTCTCTTTGCCTTCTCTTGGCTGTCATTATTGATTCTAAAGTTTACATTCCTTGTGCTTTGTGGGGTCATGGTAGTTCAGTGATAGAGTGCATCAGTCGGGCAGCGACTGACCGGTTTAGGTTTAATCCCACCGCTGGGCGTTATGTAGGGTGTCAAGCCTTAATTTCGCTTTTAGCTCCAACATGTTTGTGTCCATCCCCATTCAAAGGGGGGATTAATTTGGAAACTAAATATCTTTAGTCCTCTATAATTAATAATTTTTAAATGGAATGAAACTCAAGTATCTAGAGAAAATGTATATATACACGGACAGTGGTTCTGCATGTGCATTCATAATTGTGTAGGGTCTGAGGTGGAACAATATATTCAAAACTTTCGGTATCGATATGGGCAAAAATGCCCGTTAAGTGATTCTGAAAAAACTTAAAAATAGTATATGATAAGCTATATACCAATATACAGCACAATAAAAGTAAATATGTATCCTGTTTTTTCTTTCACTTTGTGTCTATATTAATCCCCAGGAGCTAAGAGGAGTGACTGAGGTATGCTTGGTTTATGGTAAAGTGGGTGCTTTGATTCGCCCCAACTTACAAAGGGAATCGCTACCACTGTATTATAAAAATAAGAAACTAAAAATAATGATTTATTCCCCATTATGGGGATGGGCACAGACAGTGTGGGGCTGGGGAATTAATGCTGGATGCCTATCCTTACGCTACACGGAAGGGTCCATCGCAGGTCTTTCAATTCCTAAGTCAAGTCTCTTAACTACTTTGCTGATATATTAATTAAATAGCACATTCTCGAAGTTTTCAAAACAAAAAAAGGTAGATCAGGCAACCTTGAAGGTATAACCCAAACACTCTTCTGCAAAACAATGTCTCATAAGTCCTCCAGTCAGCAAGAGGATGTAACGGTCTTCAGGGCTAAAATGAAATAAAAAACTTTCAATGATAATTCTCTGTTTATTCTTTGATTCTAACCAATCTTAAATATCTATCAATATAAATATGGTATATCAAGGATAATATGGACATATTTACTACTATAGTCATGGGGACTGCGGTACTGCAGTGGTTAGTTCACCTGACTTGTAAATTGACAAACTTGTGTTTGAGCCACTGCAGGGCATTAGGCAGGGCATCCAGCCTTAATTCCCAAGCTCCAACCTGCTTGTGTCCACCCTAATTTGAATGGGAATTAATACTGACACACAAAATGGCAAACATTACTGCTACAGTCACACATATCACTTAAATTCATTATGTATCTTAAAAAAGTCTTTGTATTTTTAAGGGAAACAACCAAAAATTATATAAAAAAAAAAATGCAAAGCTTTCATGACAATAGTCTAAGATTAAAACCTAGAGTACTTAATCTACAATTATTGGATCATGTAAAGAATACTAACCCAAAGGGTGCTCTGGGGTCATTCATATTTAGAAGCAGTCATCATAAGCAACAAAAATTTACAATGAAATTTGTAGTTAGGTTAGGTTATAGGGTTTATTTAACTTAACCTGGGATAGTGTGAGTTACTCATCTTTATAAAGACCCCAAAGACTTGTAGATTTTTCTAGGTAATACATAATAGTAGGGTATTCATCATTAAGTTACTTGCAGAGTATCCTCACCCGCCTACCTTGTGGGTGACCCCAGCAGGGTCGTAGGGGGGTAAATGTGGCAACCCTTTATCGCTAAGGGGCTAAGAAGAGTATTTGAAGTATGAGTGGATCGTGGTGAATGTATGTTTCTTGTCTCTGCCACCCCTTACAAAGAGGAATGGGGCCATGTACATAGATTCATCAAGGAATTATTGTCGTTCCATTTACAGACCTAATCTGAATCCTCACAATCAATGATATATTAACAGGAGTTAGATTTAGTTAAGTAAGACCTGCAATAAAAGTGCTATTTGTTAACAATTACTGGTTTAATCTTGACTTGCCTAGTACATATGAATAACTCTAGAGCCCCCTGGAGTTATTTATCTCTATCAAATTCATTGTTCTGTAGGTAAGGAACTGTTATAAATACCAATAAATATGAGGGAAAAATTTATATACAGGTACTTATTAACAACGACCAAAACATGCTTTATTTAATATATATATATATATATATATATATATATATATATATATATATATATATATATATATATATATATATATATATATAAAATAAAGAAAACTTGATAAAGTATTCAGATCTGGTGATCTAATTGTTCATTTTCATAAGATTGGCATTTTCACAGGCCAAGACTTTGTAAGCATTTTCTGAGAAACTGTAAATACTTTCTGATATTAATATCATGGAGGAAAAAACATTATAAATATATATATATATATATATATATATATATATATATATATATATATATATATATATATATATATATATATATATATATATATATACACTGTTTCTTAAGCCAACCCTGTTTACATTTAATATGACATGTCACACGGTTTTAGGTCAGATTGTGACAGTTCTGCTTCGAATAAATGGACATCAATGCGGTTGAGTGAGAGATTACATAGTTTTTTTTAATGTATATACCGGGTGGTGGTGCATAATTAGTTTGTTTTGTTCGCCGTTTCAGGTATCACTATTAATCCAAATTCTACTGACGGTGGCCATAAGTCAGGTTGGAGCTGACGATATTAGGGCTGGTTGTCCTTCCTAGCACCCAACGGTGGGCTCTAACACGGGTTTGTCATTCCCGAGTCAAACCAATGGGTCTCCCTGCGTGGGTTCGAATCCCATTCTCGTCCCCAGTTGTAATATTCTCCACATCATACTGTTGCTGTCAGATGGTTAGGTAAACTCAGAAGTTATTCCAGAAACGCACTGTCAACGTCATACTGAACACAAAAACGACTCTTAAGTTTTACACCAACTATTTTAGACTGAAGTCTTAACTACCCGTTCAATAATTAGGAATGGGAACAGACTAATTTTTAACAATCAATTAATAATAATTACCTATTTATAATTAAGTACTCCTGTTGAACGGAGACAATTGGGCGTATACAAATAAGTTTATATACTACACCATACTAATACGATTTTTTGTAATCGGAATATACTGTAGGTACTCACACTGGAAAAACGAAAATGCTAAAATTACATTCAACTGGTCAATTACACATAGACATGTGTAGCTAATATAATTATATATTCCCTTGGATATGCCAAAGAAATATTCATACAAAATAAACTACATATCAGTGCCGCTAACTTCCTGGTTCACTGATATCATAAACTAAGAATAATCATATATTAAGACTTCAACGAAACAAATTCCAACTCCTGTTAATGAGCATAAAAAAAAAAAAACGGCAACTGCTAGCATCACCCGAGGACACACGTTCTATTACCATCAAAATAACCTTATTTGTGAGCTTGTAAATATAATTACTTAAGGCTAAAAATCATCAACTGGCAATAAATAGCAAAATTAGCGATAAAAATACTGTCCCCACAAGGAAAAGATGGAATAAAGTAACAACACCGAAACGAAAACGAATCGATGAGTATTTGGTGCGCCATCACAGCCCTACCCATCCATACCAGGCAGGCGATATCCTACCCCATTATAAACCCCCCATTTCATCGTAAACAGACAAAATAACCTCATCATACCAACCTCTACATATCCAGCGGCTCCGGACGACGCTAAAAGCGTCATACATAGCACAGAGAATAACAATATTAGTCTCATTTTTTTAATTTTTTTGCCTTTTGGTTATACCTTCAAGGCAAGATCACCCACACACCAGAGACTCAGAATATGCACTGGCTGCTGCTGTCTGCTGCCGACCCTGTTCCCTTGGTAAAAGCACTGGAACTTGTTTATCCGCAGCGTCAATATCGTTTCTGAGACCACAAAAATATCGTTTTCAGAACCATGGAGTCATATCCCGCGCTCGATTCAAAATTGGGTAGAGCTTGTTTTAAGAGTATATGGAATTTAATTAAATTAAGAATTGTTTATATAATTGTTATTATACATTTATTTAACTGTAAGGGAGTGGTTAAATCAGATGGGATTACTTTTTTTTATATATTCAAATGATTACTTAAAATACAATGAGGCAAAACAAAAAACCTGTGCAGAATAACAGTAAACGCTAGTTTTTTTTTTTTTCATCTCTGTAACTAATTAATTAATTAGGTTAATACGAACTGGAGGTGCTGTTCCCAGTGTGGAGTGAACGTAGCAAAATTTTCCCATCTCTTTCTAGGTATTAATACACTTTGGCAATTCAAACCTCTACCTTATACGGAAGTGCCAATTTATTCTGTCAATGGGTAAAATACTTGGCACAATAGGGAATATGGCTACCAATATACACTGTCATCTGACCATATACCCTGGGGTGTATGTCCGCATAAATTGTTACGAACATGTATATTACCTCACCAAATACCACGAAGCTAGGATCAGCCAAGCAGGACCAATGGTCTCAGAGAATTCGCAACAATCTCATAAAAAAAAAAAAAAAACTTGCATCGCTACTCTGCGTCCTGTTTTTGCTTTGTTTTTGTTTTTATGATTGTGACACCAGGACAGGCCAAAAAAAAAAAAAATAAATCTGCCCTCATCGAGCCTGTGCACGAAGTACTTAAAGTAAAGAGGAACGGAGATGGGGAGTGTTGTGACTCGTCAGACGTGAAGGGATAATATGACATGTGTAACGAATATCCAAGAATATTTGCTGATGATGTATTAAGAAGCTTAGAGGCAACTCTAAACACATATGAAAAGCTAAAAGTAATACACGCACACATACAAAAATGCGCAAACACAATATCAGTGGCACTAAGTATCATATTTAAGGAGTCACTGGAGTCGGGGGAGATTCCAAGATGCTGGAAACAAGCAAATGTGATACCTATCTTCAAAAAGGGAAGGAGGGATACGGCTCTGAAATATAGACCAGTTTCCTTGACCAGCATAGTTTGCAAAGTTATGGAGAAACTACTAAGGAAACATATCTCTCTTCACTTGGAATCCTTCAACTTTTTGTCAGTGAGGCAACATGGCTTCAGAGAAGGTAGATCAACAGTAACAAACTTATTAGAATTTTATGATGAGGTAAGCCGAATCTTACAGGAAAGAGAGGGCTGGGCAGATTGCATATTCCTAGACTTCCAGAAAGCGTTTGACACTGTTCCACATGGGAGACTTATTAGGAAGCTGCAATCAATGGCTAGAATAGGTGGAAATGTTTTGGAATGGATAAAAACTTACTTAGAAGGAAGGGAACAGAGGGTTAGAGTAAGACACTCAGTGTCTGAATGGAGAAGAGTTAGTAGTGGAGTTCCACAGGGTTCAGTTTTAGGGCCACTTTTGTTCCTTGTATATGTAAATGACCTACCAGAGTCTGTAAATTCATTCATGAATATGTTTGCAGATGATGCAAAGATTGTGAAAAAAGTAAAAAACGAGAACAATGGTAGAGAACTTCAGGAGGATCTAAATAATCTGCATGAGTGGTCAGAAAAGTGGCTAATGAAATTCAATACTTCAAAATGTAAGGTAATGAGAATGGGTACAAGTGCAAGAAGGCCCAAGCTTGACTACTCGGTGGCTGGAGTACAACTTCAAGAGACAGAAAATGAGAGAGATCTAGGAGTAAACATACTGGCAGATTTGTCTCCAGAAATACATATAAATGGCATAGTAAGGGCAGCATATGCATTCTTATCCAATGTAAGGGTAGCCTTCAGGCACATGGACAAGGAAATGTTCAGAAATATTTATGTAACCTATGTGAGGCCAAAACTCGAATATGCAGCCCCCTTTTGGAATCCGCACTTGAAAAAGCACATAGCTAAGCTTGAAAAAGTTCAAAGACATGCCACGAAACTGGTGCCAGAAATACGCAATCTCAGTTATGATGAGAGGCTGAGGGAATTAGACTTACCATCACTCGAAGCTAGAAGAGTGAGGGGGGATATGGTGACAGTCTTTAAATTCCTTCATGGTTATGATAGAGTGGATAGGGATCGATATTTTGATATGGCTGGCTCTAGAACTAGAGGTCATAGTTTGAAGCTTCGTAAGAAAACTTCTTCGCAGGATGTAAGGAAATACTTTTTCAGTGTAAGAGTAGTTGATCATTGGAATTCGCTAAGCGAGGAGGTAGTTAATGCTATCTCAATCCATAGTTTTAAGGACAGGTATGATAAGTATCACTAAGTGTAAAATGGAACCGATCAGGAGACGGGAAGATACGAGCTTTGGGCTCTTTCCCGTAAACACAATTAGGTAATCACAATTAGGTAATCACATAATAAATACGAAATTAAGTAAATAAAATGAGATACAGAAGTGCAGAAAAGTTGGAAGTTTTCTTTTTTTTATTTCTACAATTACTTACGTTTAAAACCTAACATTGTAAAAACTGATAAATACTATTACAAGAAACACTTTTGTCATCTACTGTGTTAAAAACATATATATATATATATATATATATATATATATATATATATATATATATATATATATATATATATATATATATATATATATATATATATATATAAACATTTTCTTTTATAAACTTTACATAAGAGCTGTTAGACGTAATACAACGTTAATGGAATCCTGGACAATGAAGACACGTTTGCTCTACAGTCCCCCATCTATCATATAATATGCTATATCTATACACAGTGAGATTTCCGCCATTAAAAAATGTGGCAAAATGCCTTATCTTGGATTTTCGAATCCTAGGCTATCTTCGCACATTTTTCAATTTATCATATCATCTCTTTTTCTAAACAACCTCAGGCTTTAGTATTTTAAGTATAATCATAGGAGATATTCTAAGCAGAGGTACGAGGAATTTTTATAAGAAATTCGGCAGACAATATACACCATAAAGCTATGCGTGCTTATACACACCAGGACAGGCAAAGAAAGTTGAGCTCATCGGACCCGGGCACCAAGAAAATATTTGAGGAGAAGAAAAAGCAGAAGCTCTCTCTCTCTCTCTCTCTCTCTCTCTCTCTCTCTATATATATATATATATATATATATATATATATATATATATATATATATATATATATATATATATATATATATATATATATAGCTAGAGAGAGAGAGAGAGAGAGAGAGAGAGAGAGAGAGAGAGAGAGAGAGAGAGAGAGAGAGAGAGAGAGATAAATGAGTAGTGCTCTTTATTCGTTGCATTTGCGAATTTGCGACTTATTATGAGCAAGTCTTAGCTGACATCTATACATCCTCTTTAAACCTAACTTTTCTCCCTCCACTGGCGCCACTAGGACGAGTGTGTGAGTTTGAAAGATTTTACAATACAGCATGCGGCATATGCCATACATACATACATACATACATACGTATATGCATACATGCATACATACAAACATGCATGCATATACATACAAACATACATACATAAAAACATGCATGCATGAACACATACATACATACATACATACATACATACATACATACATACATACATACATACATACATACATATATGCTATGTTTACATTATATTGTCTGGTCTATATCTATAAATAATTTGTTTTTCCATAAATTTGTAAATGTTTATGCAATCACACATACACACAAATACACGCACACTTATATACATACATACATACATACATACATACATACATACATACATACATACATACATACATGCATGCATAAATAAAATACATACATACATACTTAGAAGGAAGGGAACAGAGGGTTAGAGTAAGACACCAGTGTCTGAATGGAGAAGTGTTAGTAGTGGAGTTCCACAGGTTCAGTTTTAGGGCTACTCTTGTTCCTTGTACATGTAAATGACCTACCAGAGTTTGTATATTCATTCATGAATATGTTTGCAGATGATGCAAAGATTGTGAAGAAAGTAAGAGACGAGAATAATGGTAGAGAACTTCAGGAAGACCTAAATAGCCTGCATGAGTGGTCAGAAAAGTGTCTAATGAACTTCAGTATTCAAAATGTAATGTAATGAGAATGGGTACAAGAGCAAGAGAGCCCAAGCTTAATACTCAATAGCATAAGCAGAACTTCAAAAGACAGAAAATGAAAGAGATCTAGGAGTAAAAATACTGGCCGATTTGTCTCCAGAAATGCATATAAATGGCATAATAGGGCAGCATATGCTTTCTCAGCAAATGTAAGGGTAGCCTTCAAGCACATGGAAAAGGAAATAGTTAAGCTGGAAAAAGTTCAAAGACATGCCACGAAACTGGTGCCAAAAATACGCAATCTCAGTTATAATGAGAGGCTGAAGGAATTGAACATATCGTCACTCGAAGCTAGAAGATTGAGAGGGGGATATGGTGACGGTTTTTAATTTCCTTCATGGTTATGACAGAGTGGATAGGGATCGATATTTTGATATGGCTGCCACTAGAGCTAGAGGTCATAGTTTGAAGCTTCGTAAGAAAACTTCTTTGCAGGATGTAAGGAAGTACTTTTTAGTGTAAGAGTAGTTGATACTTGGAATTCACTAAGCGAGGAGGTAGTTAATACTAACTCTATCCATAGTTTTAAGGATATTTATGATAAGTATCACTAAGTACAAAATGGAACCGATCAGGAGACGGGAAGTTACGAACTTGGGGGCTCTTTCCCGTAAGCACAATCAGGTAATTACTGTTTTTTTTTATCTATTTATTTATTTTTTTTCCAGACCCAGGAATATGTTACTAATTGCTTCTCATACCAAGTGGGTCGTAGTGGCTGGAGTGTTGCTTTAGGAAGGACATCCAGACTTTATTCCCCAGCTCCAACCCCATTCGAATAGCGATTAATAGCGACACAAAACAACAAACAACACTAATCATATCAAGTGCTGTACAGCGTTATATATTGCAGAGACAACGAGACAGAAAGCATCTCTCTCTCTCTCTCTCTCTCTCTCTCTCTCTCTCTCTCTCTCTCTCTCTCTCTCTCTCTCTCTCTCTCTCTCTCTCTCTGCGACAATTAACATATAACTATATAGCAAAATACGAATTTCACAGAGAACTCTTAAGTGGCATAGAATGGCAGAAGGTAATTATTTCCCGGGCGTATGCTAAGCACGCACACATGCACATACTCAAAACAGACACATATTGCTGTTTAATGGGTCACTTCTTTTTTCCATTCGAATGGTGGTGGACACATACAGGCTGGAGCTGGGGAATTACGGCTGGGTGTCCTTCCTAACGTCCTACGTTGATCTTGAACACCAGTTTGCCCCTTATTTTTGTGCGTGCGAAAAGCGGATTCACACGGGTTCAGAATACATAATGTCCATCACTAAGTAAATAAATAAATAAATAAATAGTAAAAAATAATAATCTGCCCATCGATTTAACAAACAATGAGCGCATTCCAATTATCGTTCTTGTGTTGCATAGAACTAATAATTCATTATTCTAAAATTACACGTCAAATTACTGATTAACATTATAATAAGGCTTCATAAAAGCAGTTTTATTTTAATTCAGGTCATAATAATAATAATAATAATAATAATAATAATAATAATAATAATAATAATAATAATAATAATAATAATAATAATAATAATAATAATAATAATAATAATAATAATAATAATAATAATAATCTTTATTCTTTTTA
>JAXCGZ010013457.1:0-98019 GCA_037179515.1 Halocaridina rubra | reverse complement strand
TATATATATATATATATATATATATATATATAGTAATCCCTCGTTATATTGCGATTCACGTACCGCAGATTCAGGGTATCGCGGATTTTTTATGCGAGCATATGTATTTTACATCGCAGATTTTCTGGGTATATGCGGGAATCCATAATACAGTATGTGGAAATATTAAAATTTCTATTATTTTCATTATTTTATTCATAAAAATAAGTATTTCCTAGCCTAAGAATAATAAAACAGTAAAAAATAGTAAAAGACATAAAATTAAACATGTAACTCTGCACCATATAAAATATGATACCGGTATCGGCGTTCCGGAAAACGCAAAAGGTTGCACTTACAAGAGATAGTACTGTACATATTAAAATTTCCAGTATTTTCATTATTTTATTGATAAAAAAAAGTTTTTCTAGCCTAAGAATAATAAAACAGTCAAAAACATAAATTTAAACATGTAACTCTGCACCATATAAAGTACGAAGCTGGTATTGGCGTTTCGGAATACGTAAAGGGTCGCACCAACGTGAGATAGTAGTGTACATATTAAAATTTTCAGTATTTTCATTATTTTATTAATAAAAAAAGAATTTCCTAGCCTAAGAATAATAAAAGTAAAAAATAGTAAAAAACATAAATTTAAACATGTAACTCACAGTATTGCACCATATAAAATACGATAGCATATTGGCATCTTGGAAAACGCAAACGGTCGCACCTACGTGAGATAGTACACGGGATACTATTGGCTGATGGGTGGGAGACGACGAATCACAGAATTGTGTTCTGTATCCTGGTGTCTGATTGGCTTTTTGATTGAAGCCTGATTCTCCCAGCATCTTCCATTGTCTCGCCTCGTCCATTCAGTTACTCACGTGTGTGCCTCTTAATACATTGTGCGTGTGTTTTTTGTGAAACTTTTGTATTTCAACCTCTGCAATGCCGCCCAAGCGTCCTTCATCTTCTAAGGCTTCTGGTAGTGAGCCTAAGCGGCAAAGGAAGATGTTGACCATAGCAGATAAAGTAAACCTGTTAGATATGCTGAAGGAAGGAAGAAGGTTCTCGGATGTTGGCCGCCATTTTGGCATCAATGAATCTACGTTCACTACATCAAGAAGGACGAGGCGAATATCAGAAAGACAGCGACTCTTACTTTTAACAAAACAGCGAAGAGGTTCGTAACTCCCAGCAATAAGATAATAGTGCGGATGGAATCTGCTTTGGCCCTGTGGATTGCTGATTGCAGGAAGAAGAACATCAATATTAAAACACCAATATCATACAAACAAAGGTGAAAAAGCTGTAGGAGACATTCACTGCAAACGAACCCGATGACGACAGTGGCAAACGTAAGGAGGATGAGAAAGAAGAAGAAACGGAAGACCCGCAACCAGGACCGTCCAGCAATTCTCCACCGAGGAAATCATTGTTCATTGCTAGCAATTGGTGGTTTGCCATATTTCAAAACTCTTTGGCCTAAAGAGTGTTTCGGTGCATGGGGAAGCTGCCTCCGCAGATATAGCTGCAACTGAAAATTATGTGAACAACGATTTCAAGAAAATTATATATACACCTTGTGCCTTTTATACGCGATTTTTTTATATGCGAAATTGCAATAACGCCCCTCAATAGGATGGACCAAAAAATGATAAAATATAACAGCCTTTATCAGGCTGTAAAGAGAAACAGATGGAGAGTGTAATGACCTGTCAGATGTGAAGGGATTATAAAAGATGTGTAATGAATATCCAGCTCTCTGCTGGGTTTTAATATACCTTTGCATTACTCTCATGATGTCTATTCCAAAAATTCTCCTTAGATCTTATTATTATTATTATTATTATTATTATTATTATTATTATTATTATTATTATTATTATTATTTTAACAATAATTTTCCTTTGATGATGATTGTGGAGATTATTATTATTATTATTATTATTATTATTATTATTATTATTATTATTAATATCATTATTATTACGAATTTGTAATTAAACCATTATTTTTACAATAAATAATGTAGTTTTGGTTGAATGAACAAGAGTTAATTAAAGATCTCTCTCTCTCTCTCTCGTTTCATTTCACTTACATTATATAGAATATATTTATATTAAAAGGAGAATAGTCTTACAAACAACACACACATCAGTTACTTTACAAGCTGATGAGTCGTTTGGGGCAGCAAATGATAAATATAATAATGCACTTTTAATAAAAACGTTAATGAGTTAAAAGACCGCTAAATTAATTTCCTTTCCACGAATCCTTTGTAATGTCTCTCTTAAACAGGAATTAGGTAGAAATTTTTCATCTTATTATGTAAATACAATTATTGCTTTAGTCTTAATCACGTTCATTACAGTGCTCATTTTAAAGGTAATAAACCTAAGTTTTAATTCGTTTTTTGTAAAGAAATATGAGAGAGAGAGAGAGAGAGAGAGAGAGAGAGAGAGAGAGAGTAATTGGATACATTTTACTAACAAATTTGTCATTCAGAAACCAGATACAAATTTGAAAATGGAAGGAGGATGCAAAACACGTGTTCTGAAAATATTAAGAACATAAGAATAGGGGACACTGCAACATGCTTACTGGCACACACGAGGCAGTTCCATTTTTTAATGATATTTTCAGCATGTCTAACCTATTCTATTCTACTCTACTTATTTATTCTATTTTTCTTTTTATGATTTTTCTAATAAACACTAATCTATTCATACCCACCCTACCTCTGTCATATGTCTATCTAATCTACATTTGAAGGTGTCTAAGGTATTGGCATTTATTATCCTACTAGGAATACTCTACGGTATTACCAAGCCAATTTTCACCAATTTCCCTTCTGAACCTAAATTTATCAAGATTAAATCCATTACCCATTACGAGTTCTGGTTTGATCATGAATTTTTAAAACTTTATTAATATCACCCTTGTTAATCCCTTTAAACCATTTATACACCTCAATCATATCCCCCCTAACTCTGTGCCTCTCTAGAGAATGTAGATTAAGTTTTGTTTAATCTGTCATATGGTAGATTTAGGCATTGCATAATTAATTTTTTTTGTCGTGTTTTAGTCTTGCTTTGGGTATTTATAATTCTTATTTTATCTTTATATACATTTGCAGATAGAGGCTCGTTCTCCTGCATCCTCCTCCTCTTCTACCACATAAATTACTTGCTCACTGCCACCATGCATGTCCCAGTGTACTGCATAACTGTTGCCGACTGCATAATAAAGTATAGTAATGTATGTTAATTTCTAGCTGTAAAGTGAATATGAATATCTTTTGTATACTCTTATAAATAGATACAGGGCTTTCTGCTTTGCTATGTAGTAATAAAATATTTTTTTTACTTATCTTATATCTTTGGCATGGTGTGTCTATGTAAGGTTTGGAATGTATCTATGCCCATTATCATTGTTTCCTATGGAAAATAACTCGTTTTTTCACGTGATTTTCCATTTACACGACACTTCTGAGAACCTATCTAGGCGTTATTTTGAGAACAAGGTGTGTATATATATATATATATATATATATATATATATATATATATATATATATATATATATATATATATATATATATACACACAGTATATATACCCGTACAGTGCTCCCTTGTTTATTGCGGGGGTTTGGTTCCGGGACCCGCCGCAATAGGTGAAAATCCACGAAGCAGGAGCACCATATTTTACATTTTTTTTTACCTTTACTGTATAAACCCTCCCTGCACTGTTAACAAACCACCTTTTACTTTATTAATAACAGCATGCAAGCCTAAATTTATATGAACGTGATAGGTAATGAATGATGTGATGATGACGTGTACCTACTCCACAGCCAATGGCGGCCGACATCCGAGAACCTTCTTCCTTCCTTCAGCATATCTAACAGTTTTACTTTTTCTGTTATGGTCAACATTTTCCTTTACCGCTTAGGCTTACTACCAGAAGCCTTAGAAGATGAAGGACGCTTGGGAGGCATTGCAGGGGTTGAAATACAAAAGTTTCACAAAATCACAAGCACATCGTATTAAGAAGCACAACGCGAACGGCGCACACGTGAGTAGACTGAACGGGTGAGGCGAGACAATGGAAGATGCTGGGAGAACCAAGCTTCAATCAAAAAGCCAACCAGATCCCATGATACAGAACATACAGAAAAACAATTCTGTGATTCGCCGTCTCCCACCCATCAGCCAATAGCATCCCATGTAGTATCTCATGTAGGTGCGACCCTTTGCGGTTTCCAACACTCCAGTACGCTATCGTACAGCATTTTACATGGTGCAATACTGTGAGTTACATGTTTAAATTTGTGTTTTACTATTTTTTACTGTTTTATTTTTCTTAGGCTAGGAAATACTTTTTTTTATCAATAAAATAATGAAAATACTGGAAATTTTAATATGTACTATCTTACGTAGGTGTGACCTTTTCCGTTTTCCAAAACGCCGAAACCGGTATCGTATTTCATATGGTGCAATACTGTGAGTTACATGTTAAAATTTATGCTTTTTACTATTTTTTACTGTTTTATTTTTCTTAGGCTAAGAAATACTTTTCTGTATCAATAAAATAATGAAAATACACCTTGTTCTTGGAATAACGCAAAGATAGGTTCTCAGAAGTGATGGGTAAATTGAAAATTGCGCAAAAAAACGAGTCATTTTTCATAGGAAACAATGATAAAGGGCATAGATATGTTCCATAACCTTACATAGACACACTATGCCAAAGATATAAGATAAGTAAAAACATTTTCTAAGTACATAACAAAGCAGAAAGCCCTGCATCTATTTTTAAGAGTATGCAATAGATATTCAGATTTACTGTACAGCAAGAAATTAACATACTGCACTGTACTCTATTATGTGGTGGGCAACAGGCATACAGTACACTGGGACGTGCATGGTGGTGGTGAGCACGAAGTTGAAAACGTTTTGCGGCCTCCGTATCAGCTGATGCACCCTTGCACGCTATTTCCCTGACGATATATCGAAAATTTGTTTGCTGTTTGTTCTTAATGCTTTTTTAATTTTCTTCAAAATATTTGATCGCATTAAGCGGTAGAAGAGGAGGATGGCAGAAAAATGCCTCCGAGGCAGTCGAATTTTTACTAAACTTAAAATATTTTTTGCATGGGCGTTATTCACGAATTTCGTATTTTTTTTTACTATAATATTTTTGGGGGCGTTATTCCAATTTCGAGAATAAAACAAACGCGGAAAAATCGAACAAAGTGTACTGGCAATTTTAATATGTACTATCTCACGTAGGTGCGACCCTTTGCGTTTTCCGAAACGCCAATACCGGTATCGTATTTTCTATGGTGCATAGCTACATGTTTAAATTTATGTTTTTTTTACTATTTTCTACTGTTTTATTATTCTTAGCCTGGGAAATAGTTTTTCTTATCAATTACATAATGAAGAAAACATTTTGTTTTTAATAAAATAATGAAAATACTGAAAATGTTAATATTTCCACATATTGTGGATTCTCGCATATACCCAGAAAAAAAAAAGCTTGCCAAAAAAATCTACGATGCACTGAATTCGCGGTAGGTGAATCGCGATATAGCAAGGGATTACTGTATATATATATATATATATATATATATATATATATATATATATATATATATATATATATATATATATATATATATATATATATATATATATATATATATATATATATATACCGTATATTTCGGTGTATAAGTCGGCCTACAGATAAGTCGACCCAAAAATGAGAGTAATTTTTTATGATTTCTGCTAATATCTGAGGTATAGGTCGACCTCTAAAATACAGAACTCGCCTACCGTAAATTATCGGCTAGCCTAAGCAGCAGTGTAAAAGTTGAAATATGAAACTCGCCTAAGTTATAGGCTAGCCTAAGCAGCAGTGTAAAAGTTACCATATATAAAACACCGGGCATTAATTAAAGACTACCGGTATGTTATTACAAACGTTGTTCTACTTACAATATGAAATAATATATAAGGTAGTATTAATATAAATCTCTATAAAAATGACGAAATAGATTATAATAATAATAATAATAATAATAATAATAGAAGAAGAAGAAGAAGAAGAAGAAGAAGAAGAAGAAGAAGAAGACAATAATAATAAATACACAAGTTAAACAATAAACAAATCAAATAAAAAAATCAACAACAACGAATTATTCTCTTGCAAGACCAAAACCATCCACACAAGAAAAATAAAATCTTTTTCCAGCACGAAAGAATAAGAAATTACTAACACAATTTCTCTCTCTCTTACGATGAAACTATAAATGACGATTTATTTGATGAACTTTTTGCATCAGATGATGATATTACATTATTAGTGTCGAATCAGAATGTGTATTGATTAAAATACAAGTATTTACATTAGTAGCTACATGTATTTACATCGATAGTTACCGCACCGAGGCTGTCGTCGGTATTAGCCTAAGGTTAGGCCTGATTTCCTGCACCAATATGTCACAAGATTTCAAGGTTTGCTTTTTGTGATTGTTATATAAGTCGACCCTCAATTTTGGGCTGATTTTTGGGGGCTAAAACATCGACTTATACACCGAAATATACGGTATATATATATATATATATATATTTTATATATATTTATACATTATTTTTGAGGGGGACCCAGGTTCGAATCTAAGTGAGTTCCGACTTACGTTGATTTTCGAATTAAGTCAGCTGTCAGGAACGGAACCCTGATGTTATATGAGGACTCCCTGTACCATGTTTTATTTGAGTATATTAGAATACTGTACTCTAGTTTTCTATGATTAAGTTTATTTCTAATTCCACTCTATATTTTTGCCACATATAATCCCATACAAAAATTTAAAAGGTTTGTTTCTGGGGCTGGGGAATGGATTAATTGGAATTTTCATTGGGAAAATTTTTTTAGAGTTACGAAAATTTTTACTCACAAATGGGGTTAAGAAACGGATTAAGTTCATGACTAGAGGTACCACTGTATATATATATATATATATATATATATATATATATATATATATATATATATATATATATATATATATATATATATATATATATATATATATATATATATATATTATATATAGGGAGTCCTCAAATAATATCATTCCAAGTTATGTCGTTTCAGTTTTACTACAAAGGCTGCTGCTGTTTAAAAAAAAAAAAAAACTTTTTTTTGTTTATCCATTTATTTTTCATTTTCATACATTCATAAGTGTTTTTGTCTAATTTCACTTACTCTTCCTTCCTTTTGGTCCTCTAGGAGTTAAAAGTAAGACCCATTGAAGTAGCCAGCAGTCATTTCACAGATGATAAAGAGATGTGTACATGTTTAAATGAATATTTCTTATCTGTATTTACCAATGAAAACTTAGAATATATTCCAGAAGTAGAGTACATATACACAGACTGTCCTTATAATATGCATATTACAAAAAATACTACAAGGGAGGATGTAATACAATAAATAGATAAATTAAAGGCTCATAAATCTCTGGGACCTGATGAAATTTATGCTTGAGTATTAAAGAAATGCAAGGCAGAGCTTAGTTGTCCACTAACTGCAGTATTCTGTAATTTAATAAAATAAGATTGGTACCCAAGGAGTGGAAATTGGCAGATGTGGTACCAATATTTAAAAAAGGAGAATGGGTTAAAACGAAAATCTATAGCCCTGTATTTTTTCTTTTTAAATTCAATATAACCACCTGTATATAAATAAATAAAGCCATTAACTTGATAAAAAATGAGCTACTAGTGTAATATTTTTTAAGTTTATAAGTGCGTTTTATATCGTGTGGTTTTGTTTTCTATAGATTATGTACTGATTGTTCATTTGCCTTTCCAGACTCACCTGCCTGCCCCTGTCTCGTCAGCAGCTGACATAGCAAGCTTTCTCCTGATAAGCAAGTCTCTCCCTCCCTATGTAAGCACACCACATGAGTACAGTATACTGTACAGGTACTAATTACTGTTTTGTACTATACAGAAACACAGTACAGGTATTGTAATGTAATATAGTATAGAAATATTTATGTATATGTGTTGTTTTATTATACTGTACAGTACCTGTATATTACACCTAGTTCTTGGAATAATAATAATAATAATAAACCTTTATTTCCATTATACAATGGGTATTCGTCAGCTGGGGCAATCCCCAAACCCCCACTGTGGTGCCCAATCACAGCAGTACCAGCCAGAAAACAGCTTAAACTCTCGGTCTTGGACGGGAACCGATCTTTCGAACTCGAGAATGCGAATCCAGCGCGTGACGGGTAATGTGAAAATTGCGTAATATAACGAGTCATTTTCCATAAAAAACAATGATAATGGGCATAGATATGTTTCACAACTGTATATAGACACACTACGCCAAATATATAAGATAAGTAAAACATATTTTATAAGTACATAACAAAGCAGAAAGACCTGTAGTTATTTATATTAACATGCAGATAGAGTACAGTATAAAAGATATACAGATTTACTGTACAGTTAACAAATTAATGCACTCTATTATGCGGTGGGCAACAAGAATACACTGGAACGTGCATGGTGGCGGTGAGCACATAACTTGAGCAGTAGAAGAGGAGGAGGATGCTGGAGAACGAACCTCTATCTGCAAACGTTTTTGCTCTCGCACGCTTTTTCCTTGACGATATTATATGGAACGTTTGATTGCTGTTTGTTCTTAATGCTTTTTTTCCATTCTCCATAATATCCAATCGCATTAAGCGGCAGAAGAGGAGGAGGCTGCAGGAGAACGAACCTCTATCTACAAACGTTTTTCCGGCTCTGTATCAACTGGTGCACTCTCGCACACTATTTCCCTGACGATATTATATGGCAAGTTTGTTTGCTGTTTGTTCTTAATGATTTTTTTCCATTCTCTCCATAATATCCGATCGCATCAAGCAGTAGAAGAGGAGGAGGATGCGGGAGAACGAACCTCTATCTGCAAACGTTTTGCCGCCTCCGTATCAGCTGATGCCCTCTCGCACGCTATTTCCCTGACTATATTATATCGCAAGCTTGTTTGCTGTTTGTTCTTAATGCTCATCCACGTACTGTAGTTAGTATTTTTTCCATTCTCTCCATAATATCTGATCGCATTAAGCAGTAGAAGAGGAGGAGGATGCAGGAGAACGAATCTCTATCTGCAAACGTTTTGCCGACTCTGTATGAGCTGATGTACTCTCGCTCGCTATTTCCCGGACGATATTATAAGGCAAGTTTGTTTGCTGTTTGTTCTTAATGCTTATTTCCATTCTCTTCATAATATCCGATCGCATTTAGCGGTAGAAGAGGAGGAGGATGCGGGAGAACGAACCTCTATCTGCAAATGTTTTGCCGCCTCCATATCAGCTGATGCGCTCTCGCACGCTTTTCCCCTGATGATATACATACCTTAACACAAACACAGTTAGAACAAGCAATGTATCCATGCAGTATGCTGGGTAAAGAGACACTGAAGCACATGGCAGCATGGTGGAAAAGTACCTCCGAGGCGGTCGATTATTTTATTTATTTTTTTATTTTTTTGCATGACAGTTATTAGTGTATTTTGCATTTTTTTACTATTATTTTTCGGGGGCGTTTTTCCAATTTCGCAGATTTTAAACATGCGTAAAAAGCAAACGAAGTGTATGTTAATTTTAAAGTTTAGGAATAGCATTAAGATTAGTTTTAGTAATTTTTAGGAACCATTAGGGTCATAGGGTCCCCCTTTAAAAACAAAAACAAATTTTTTTTTTTTTTAAGGGACCCAGGTTCGAATCAAAGTGAGTTCCGACTTACATCGATTTTCGACTTAAGTCAGTTGTCAGGAATGGAACCCTGATGTTATATGAGGAGTCCCTGTGTGTATATATATATATATATATATATATATATATATATATATATATATATATATATATATATATATATATATATATATATATATATATATATATACCTAGTTCTTGTAATATCGTGAAGATAAGTTCTCAGAAGTGCCGCGTATTGTAAGTTTTGGGTAATGTAACGAGTCATTTTCCATATGAAACAATGATAAGGGCCATAGATTATTTCATAACCATTCATAGACACACTATACCAAAGATATAAGATAAGTAAAACATATTTTATAAGTACATAACAAAGCAGAGAGACCTGTAGTTATTTATATTAACATGCAAATAGTGTACAGTATAAAATATTTACAGATTTACTGTAGAATAAACAAATTAATGCCCTCTATTATGCGGTGGGCAACAGGCATACACTGGGACGTGCATGGTAGCGGTGAGCACAAGGATACGGGAGGACGAACCTCTATCTGCAAACGTTTTTGCTCTTGCACGCTTTTTCCCTGACGATATTATATGGCAAGTTCGTTTGCTGTTTGTTCTTAATGCTTTTTTTCCATTGTCTTCATAATATCCGATTGCAGTAAGCGGTAGAAGAGGAGGAGGATGCGGGAGAACGAACCTGTATCTGCAAACGTTTTGCCGCCTCCGGATCAGCTGATGCACCCTTGCACGCTATTTCCCTAACGATATTATATTGCAAGTTTGTTTGCAGTTTGTTTTTAATGCTTTTTTCCATTCTCTTCATAATATGCGATCGCATTAAGCGGTAGAAGAGGAGGAGGATGCAGGAGAACGAACCTCTATCTGTAATAATTTTGCCGCCTCCATATCAGCTGATGCCCTTACGCTAATTCCCTGATGATAATATATCGCAAATTTGTTTGCTGTTTGTTCTTAATGCTTTTTTCAATTCTCTTCATAATTTCCGATTGCATTAAGCGGTAGAAGAGGAGGAGGATGCGGGAGAACAAACCTCTATCTGCAAACGTTTTGCCACCTCCGTATCAGCTGATGCACCCTCGCACACTATTTCTCTGACGATATTATATCGCAAGTTTGTTTGCTGTTTGTTCTTAATACTTTTTTCCATTATCTTCATAATATCCGATTGCATCAAGTGGTAAAAGAGGAGAAACATGACAGAAAAGTGCCTCCGAGGCGGTCGATTATTTACTAAAATGAAATTTTTTTTTAAATTTTATTGCATGGGTGTAATTCGCGAATTTCGTATTTTTTTGCTTATATTTCTTAAGGGCGTTATTCCAATTTCGCGGATTATAAACACACATAAAAAGCGAACTAGTTGTATATATATATATATATATATATATATATATATATATATATATATATATATATATATATATATATATATATATATATATATATATATATATATATATATATATCAGTGATCCCTCGTTTATCGCGGGGGTTCGGTTCCGGGACCGACCGCGATAGGTGAATTTCCGCGAAGTAGGATCACCCTATATGTACATAGGTATTCTACATTTATTTTTACGTTTACTGTACAAACCCTCCCTGTACTGTTAACAAACCACCCTTTACTTTATTAATAACAGTGTGCAAGCGTAAAGTTATATGAAAGTGACAGGTAAACTTACCGTGAATGAGGTGGTAATGACATGGCATCGTCAAGAAGATTGCCGAAGGTCACCGAACGAACCATATTATCATCATGTTCTTGTGAAAGTGGTTGGAGTGCTTTCACGTGTTCATACAGGGCTGCCAGATGTTCGAGTGTAAGGCCAGGTTCTTCGATTTCCTCGTGGCTCAGTTACGAAGTGAATTGAACATATAGTACTTAGGAAAACCCTTGATCTTTATGAAAAATATGGATGTGGAGAGGCCAAGTATCCTATCAGTGATGTTTTGAAACACAGTATACTTTGGACTTTGCACAAACTGGTCTCAATTCAGGTCAGTCTTCAGAAACCAATTGTGTTCCTTCTCCTTCTATGATGAAGGTGGATGACATTGAAACCTGTGAAAATGACACTAATGCTCCCCCAGTAGAGGAAATCTCTTTTTAAATCACACGTTAAAGAAGATATGCAGAAGCCGCTTAAAATTAAAGAGGAGTCTGTTGAGGCAAAGGAAACATTACTGATGCTCCCCCAGTAGAGGAAATCTCTTGTAAATCAGACGTTAAAGAAGATCTGCTGGAGCCGCTTGAAATTAAAGAGGAGTCTGTTAAGGCAAAGGAAATGATACTGATGCTCCCCCAGTAAAGGAAATCTCTTGTAAATCGCACGTTAAAGAAGTTCTGCAAGAACCGCTTGAAATTAAAGAGGGGCCTTTTGAGGCATAGGAGACTGTTATTGAAAGAACCCAACCCCTGAAGCATAACATATTAATAAGCACAACGCGAACTGCGCACATGTCAGTTAGACTGAACGAGTGAGGCGAGACAATGGAAGATGGTGGGAGAACCAAACTTCAATCAAAACGCCAATCAGACTCCATGATACAGAACATACAGAAAAACAATTCTGTGATTCGTCGTCTCTCACCCTTTCAGCCAATAGCATTCCATGAACTATCTCACGTAGGTGCGAGCCTTTGCGTTTTCCAAGACGCCAATACAGTGTACGCTATCGTACAGTATTTCACATGGTGCAATACTGTGAGTGTATATGTTTAAATTTATGTTTTTTTTACTATTTTTTTTACTGTTTTATTATGCTTAGGCTAGGAAATACTTGTTTTATCAATAAAATAATGAACATTTCAATATGTACTAGCTCACGTAGGCGTGACCCTTTTCGTTCTCCGAAACGCTGATACCGGTATCATATTTTACATGGTGTAATACTGTGATTATTTATGTTTTTTTTTACTATTTTTTTACTGTTTTATTTTTCTTAGGCTAAGAGATAAATATTTTTATCAATAAAATAATAAAGCTACTGGAAATTTTAATACAGTATAAGCTAGCTCACGTAGGTGTGACCCTTTGGGTTTTTCGAAATGCTGATACCGGTATCGTACTTTCTGTGGTGCAGAGTTACATGTTAGAATTTATGTTTTTTTACTATTTCTTACAGTTTTATTATTCTTAGGCTTGGAAATACATTTTTGTATCAGTAAAATAATGAACATTTTTGTTATCAATAAAATAATGAAAATACTGAAAATTTTTATTTTTTTAATATTTTTGCATATACCCAGAAAAAAGAAAAAAAACTCGCCAAAAAAAACTGCGATGCACTGAATTTGCCATAGGTGAACCACGATATAGCAAGGGATTACTGTGTATATATATATATATATATATATATATATATATATATATATATATATATATATATATATATATATATATATATATATATATATATATATATATATATATATATATATATATATATATATATTTCGGTGTATAAGTCGGCCTACAGATAAGTCGGCCCAAAAATGAGAGTAATTTTTTATGATTTTTGCTAATATCTGAGGTATAGGTCGACCTCTAAAATACAGAACTCGCCTACCGTAAATTATCGGCTAGCCTAAGCAGCAGTGTAAAAGTTGAAATACGAAACTCGCCTAAGTTATAGGCTAGCCTAAGCAGCAGTGTAAAAGTTACCATATATAAAACACCGGGCATTAATTAAAGACTACCGGTATGTTATTACAAACGTTGTTCTACTTACAATATGAAATAATATATAAGGTAGTATTAATATAAATCTCTATAAAAATGACGAAATAGATTCTGACTGGGACCCTTACGATGAAACTGTAAATGACGATTTATTTGATGAACTTTTTGCATCAGATGATGATGATTGTAGCAATTTTGAAGGTTTTTAAATGAATAAAACATATTGCATACTTTTTATTGTAATTTATTTTAGTGAGAAATAAAGATCTGATGTTATCCTAGATGTTGTTATTTAACATTTCTGTGGTCAAAAAAGGGTTGGTGTGAACGCACTTATACCGTAAATTGTTTTGTTTCGTCAGCGATCAGCTGATCAAAAATTTTACAAATGGCTGCATGATGTTTACTTTGTTATGGTCTTTTTCCTTTGATTAATAGCATTTTGTGGAATTTTAAGGTAATGGTAGCTCTATTACATTATTAGTGTCGAATCAGAATGTGAATTGATTAAAATACAAGTATTTACATTAGTAGCTACATGTATTTACATCGATAGTTACCGCACCGAGGCTGTCGTCGGTATTAGCCTAAGGTTAGACCTGATTTCCTGCACCAATATGTCACAAGATTTCAAGGTTTGCTTTTTGTGATTGTTATATAAGTCGACCCTCAATTTTGGGCTGATTTTTGGGGGCTAAAACATCGACTTATACACCGAAATATACGGTGTGTATATATATATATATATATATATATATATATATATATATATATATATATATATATATATATATATATATATATATATATATATATATATATATATATATATGTTTTTTTTTCTTTCTTTTTCTTTTCTTTTCCCTTGCTTCCAAACAGTTTATCACAGCTGCAGCAAGTTGATCATGGCATCATGCAACCGCCTTATCTTTGCCAGTCGACCTAGATTGTAGCATCCTGAATTTTTGGAGCTTCACACATGTGAATGCAGTCAAGCTTATTATGGAGTCTCTTTATGCCCTAAATTCTAATAGTCAATGCCCTCTGGCAAGCAATAAGGAGTGAGGTAGTCAATGACTTCAAGGACTTCCCTAAAAGGAAGTTGGTAGGAAAGCCCTTTCTGTTGCAATCGATGAAGATTTAAGGGAAATATTGGAAACCACAAAGAAGAGTTCCCTAGTTGTCTCTCCAAATCATCCATTGCATTGGATGTTCTCCTGGCCTGGCTGTTTCTGTATTTCAGGATATTTTGGAAGAATACTGCCATTTATATTCATGCACTTCATCCAATTCCAGTAAATTGACAATATGCGCACCAGGTCTGGAGTAAGTACCGTTGTGGTGCTTTTCTACTCATGTTGTAGTTGCTGAACTGTTTGTACTATATATAGGGCACTCATTTTGCGTGAAAATGTCTCCATTTCCAATGGGTGGATGTGATATATGAATCTAAGGAAACTACAGCTTTAATTAGTAGTTAATATTTTGCTTGTCCTTCTAGTCTGTATGCCAAAGATGGATACTTATTATTATTTCTGGATATGGTTCTTGATATTCATATACTGTACAGTGGAATCCTGGTCACTGTGGTGTTCCTGGAAATGAAGCAGTGGAATCTGTTGAAAGGGAACACTCCTGTCTCTTATTGTCCTCAACTATATGAAGGGTAGCTATAGCACAGCAGTTCCTGGGAGTGGGCTGTGGGACTTACTCTTTCATCACTCATTCATTTCATTACAATTCCTTCATCCCTTTTGTTTCTAATGTAACACTTTGTTGGTGTCACTGCTCTTTTTCATTTGTGAATTGGACGTATCAAACTGACCTATCATTTATAGTAGTGACATACACTGAGGGGGAAGGAATAGAAAAGTCATATGATATATTGGCTCTGTCATCCTTCCACTCAATTTCATCTCCATTTCATGCATTTACCTTTATGCCCATGCCTGCTGAATGGATGTTATCATTGTCTTATATATCTTTTAATTCTTTAATAGAAAAATATTAGTGAAGGGCTCCTACCCTCACCTTGAAGAGTAGGGAAAAACTCAACTACAGGCAAAAGAAAAGTTATCTCGAAGACATATGCTTCCCAATTTACAAACAAGTTGCTTTCCGGATGGCCGTTTGTTTGCTTCTGCTACTGTTCTCCAAACTCCACCGAGTTTGTGTCTTTCACTGAATATCCTCGTGCCATGAGTCCTTGCTATCTTCTTACCCACATGCCAAAGTTCTCTACATTGAAGACTTCAATGTACACCACAGTGAGTGGCTTCATTCTTCTCACACTGATGTGGGAGGAAGTGAGGCCCTTGCATTATCTGTAACTCATGACCTGGAACAAATGATCTAACATCATGCTCGTGTTCCTGATCGTCACGAACATGCTTTATGGTCTCAATCTCTTCCATTTTTAATCCCCCTCCACCAATCTTTCCTACTCAGTGCCACCTTTGGCACTTGAGCGTACCCAACATGATGATATGCGTAACTTCATTTTTGACTTCCCTTGGGAGGACTACTGCTTTGGGTCCCGCAACCCTGATCAGGTAGCTCTAAAAGTTGCTGAGATCATGACTGCAGGAATGGAGGCATACATCCCCTCCTCTTCCCATCTACCTCCAGACTCTGAAACTCTCTTCCTACTTCTGTCTTTCCTAATTCTTATGACCTATCATCCTTCAAAAGCAGATTTAGCATCATCTCAGGGCGTAGTCCTCCATATCTCTGGGTCCTCTATACTTAACTGTTTTTTCTGTCAGTCGTTTTCCTTTGTGTGACATTACCTCATCTCTGCCTAGTCCTTAACCTTTTTCTTTTCCTTTGTCTTGGTATTTTCTCGTTCCCGGGCCTTTATTGATGAGGGCAGTTTTTACATGTCCCGGTGTCACCAAAAAAAAAAAAAAATTATGTATGTACAGAACAGTGTGTATGTCTACCAAACATTCCTACATCATGTACGTAGCATAATAAAGTGGTGTTAGAACATAAGATCCTTTTTCTCTTGTCCTAAAGATGCAATAATGCAACATAAAACATAAATTATATTTATACTGTAATATTAAAAATGTTGAACTTGCAGTGTATTTTGTTCGTGTTTCCAGTTGGTCATATGTCAGATGTTCGTAATTCGAGGAGCGTCTGTATACAGTGTTACCCCGGTTATTCGCGCTTCTTGGTTCGCGTTCTCACTCTATCGCGGTTTTTTTTGGGATAAATTATTATTTTATTTTATGGGTATACGCAAAAATATTAAACTATTGAAAAAAAACATTTTCAGTATTTTCATTTTTTTTTTTAAATTTACGTTGCGTGCTGTTATTTGTAATGTAAAAGGTGTTTTTTTAACAGTGCAGGGAGGGTTTATATAGTTCGTAAACGAAAAAATAATTGTAAATGAGTATGTGTGTCACGTCATCATCACCTCATTCATGGTAATTTTATCTATCACTTTCATAAAAATTTACGTTGCTTCTTGTTATTTATAATGTAAAGGGTGTTTCTTTAACAGTGCAGGGAGGGTTTATACAGTACGTAAATGAAAAAATAATTGTAAATGAGTATGTATGTCACGTCATTATCACCTCATTCACCGTAATTTTATCTATCACTTTCATAAAAATTTACGTTGCTTGCTGTTATTTATAATGTAAAGGGTGTTTTTTTAACAGTGCAGGGAGGGTTTATACAGAACGTAAACGAAAAAATAATTGTAAATGAGTATGTATGTCACATCATTATCACCTCATTCACCGTAATTTTATCTATCACTTTCATAAAAATTTACGTTGCTTGCTGTTATTTATAATGTAAAGGGTGTTTCTTTAACAGTGCAGGGAGGGTTTATACAGTACGTAAACGAAAAAATAATTGTAAATGAGTATGTATGTCACTTCATTATCACCTCATTCACCGTAATTTTATCTATCACTATCATAAAAATTTACGTTGCTTGCTGTTATTTATAATGTAAAGGGTGTTTCTTTAACAGTGCAGGGAGGGTTTATACAGTGCGTAAACGAAAAAATAATTGTAAATGAGTATGTATGTCACGTCATTATCATTCACCGTAATTTTATCTATCACTTTCATAAAAATTTACGTTGCTTGCTGTTATTTATAATGTAAAGGGTGTTTTTTAAACAGTGCAGGGAGGGTTTATACAGTACGTAAACGAAAAAATAATTGTAAATGAGTATGTATGTCACGTCATTATCACCTCATTCACCGTAATTTTATCTATCACTTTCATAAAAATTTACGTTGCTTGCTGTTATTTATAATGTAAAGGGTGTTTTTTTAACAGTGCAGGGAGGGTTTATACAGTGTAAACATAAAAATATATTAAAATATCTATGTACATATAGGCGGATCCTACTTCGCGGATTTCCTGGTTCGCGGTGGGTCCCGGAACCGAACTACCGCGATAAGTGAGGCAACACTGTATAACCTAAATGATGATTCAATTTACCAAGTTACTGGCAGTGCAATATTCTATTGACCACCAAATAATGGTTCCTAATACAGAGTATACTTAAAGAATTGTTTTCTGCTTTCTCATCAGAAATGCTTACATCTTTTACATAATTCTGATTGTACTCACTGTACTATCCCCAAAACATTGGAATTTGGCGTATACATTCACACAGTTATTAAAGGACTTATTCTATGAAATTTATTGCTGTCAGGGGCTAATGCTGTTTTATTGACCTTGTGAAAATTGCACTCTGATGCTATAAAGAAAGATTCCTGCTGCATTCGAGACACATTTTCTTCCATATTAAAAACCATTTCAGTTTATGTCACTCATCAGGTTTCTCGTTCAGGGCTTATATTCTCAGCACTTATTCCCTTTCTTAAAGGAACTTTATTCTGAACAATGTAACTGGGACTTATGAGCTGCCCGGTCTTCAATATCTGCACTTTTAAAAAGAAGCAAACTCAGTCCAGTTGGAAGTATTATGGCTGCATGTTGCACACCTTTATTACAGTGCAATGGTTATGCAAGCACTAAACACTGTAAAATAATCGGCATAGCATAGTTTTCCTTATTTTTTGCTAAGGAGAGCTCATAACACACTGTAATTGTGGACATATTCCATTATAAACAGTAAAGGTGGACATAACGAAGCTGAGTTGGAGTTTTTCATAATTCACGGAGATACTCTAAAGAGATATATACAGTAAGTACACATGTGTACAATGTGCTCTCCAGAAATACAATGCGGTGATCTTCATGTATGCCCTTGTAGTAGATTTTAATTGCACTTTTGATACCAGAATTATGGATCCCCAACACATGAACACTCAACCAACCTGTCCCTCAGTCTCTACAATGCTACTAGTATGCTCATAAACCTGCAGCCAAAAAAAGTTTCCAAACAATATATTTCGAAAAGTTACCCACCCTTTTCGGTCAGTGATAAAATAGTTGCCAGTTTTTTGAAAGATCAATGGGATCTGCTGTATCCATTTCCTTGAAATATATATTATACTAAAAATAAGTTTTATTGAAATTACAGATATCCCAAAGTCATGAATTCCTATATCTGTGAAAGTAATATAACTTAATAACCCTAAAAAAATTTCAATATCAGTTGGTTTAAGTTCAAACAATGCAGATAAATTAAATTTTACCTTTATTAAATACAGTATTTGAAAATCTATCGATATAATGTCCTCTTCCTATGATATAAGTGCTTAAGCTTAATACTGATTGCTATGAAGGCTACAGAAACTTAAAATTGCATAATAAGAAAAACACCAAAATTACACACGCAATATATGTAATTTAGCACAATATGATTACAATATTAATATTCTTTATGTTTAAAGGTAATATCTGTGAACACTCATAAAAAATATACAGTACTTCAGTTTGCCCATATGAGTACCAAACATGATTATAACTGTTGCTATAAGTTCTCTTGGCGAATGTTATATATATGATAAGGAAGCTTTACCATAAGTAAATAAACATATTCAGTAAACATATTCATCTATAAATCACAATAAACTTTGAGAAAAGATTTAATGGCTTATTGATTTATAAACTGGTTGCAGTTCTGAAGTGGAGAGCAAAATTTTTTCAGATTATGATTCGCTGTGGAAGTATCAGTGATGGTACCTGCCATTCCTAGCCCCATCCAAAACATTAGATTCAATGAGTAATGTACATATATGAAAATGACCAGCATATGATGGAACCAGCTGACAAGGAGTACAAGAACATGCCTCTCCTGTGGCTTTCAGCGTTGAAAGTACTCATAAATGAAAACACTAATAAACAATATTCATCTTCCAAAGGCTTATCTTTTATGAAAAAGTGGTTTTCAATAAAATTCTTGGTATTTATCTCGATGACGGGAGTATATGTGGCCTTTTAAAGTGGTACTTTGAGTGGCTCTGTATGAACAGTACATGCAACTGTAAGGTTTTTCGCCTGTATGGGTCCTAACATGCCTCTTCAAGTTCATGTTCTGAGTAAAAGTCAAAGAGCATAGTGGGCATTTAAATGGTTTTTCCTTGGTATGGACTCGAACGTGTTTCGCCAAATTGCCAGTATTATCGGTGGAGTAGTCACAGAAAGAGCATCGATGCCTTCGTCCTGTTAGAGTTCCTCTTACACCTCCTTCTGGGATAATCTCTCCAAACTCCACCTGTGAGGAATGGATTTACCCTTAAGTATTTTTCAATAAAAATGTATAACAAAATGATAACATGCAACTATATCTTAAGTCAGTGAGATTAAAAGCTACCACTTATGACTAATATGACATACTGATACATAATTGGTGTTTTAGTCATTATGTTATGTAAGTGGCTATCACTATCATGTGCACTAGCCATACAACATAACACAAGGTACTCCAATATCAATAGCATAAGTGAAAAAAAAAAAAAATGCTTCCTACAAAAGGAGCTGTTTGTGCTCTATTCAGTACTAGGCCTCATAGTAAATTCGAATCTGTTTTGATTCCAAATTTCTTTATCTAAGAATCCCTCTTAAAAAGTATGAGTACTTGAATGCAGACACTCGCAAAATAAGATTCTATTTTATTTACTCTTATGAGCTGTATGTCTTTCTTTTTATGAATGTTGGTGATGAAGTTAAGATCACGTCTGATAATAAAGAATTCTTTCCAGAGTTAAATATAAAATTTTAAGGAGTTTTAGTCTTCCTTAAGGCAAGTACAGTTCATATGCATTTCACAGAATCCCTAATTACAGTTTGGAAAAGAATAAAATAAGAGAAAAATTGAGAAAAAATGTATTGGTTATCACTTTCATTTAAAAAAAATCAGCACAGCAGTTAAATTACTACTCCATAATTTATAAACTAGACGGATAATGAGTTAATCAACTCTCTTTTGGTAATGGCATTATGATGGAATTTATTACGTACGTACATACAAAGTTTGGTTTAGCCAAATTTTGTAACAGTCAAGGACATACAGAATAATGGGATCTATGGAATCTGTAATAATAATACTGTGACGATGCAGTACAGTAGCTGCATATGTCAATTTTATGGTCTTTTTGGAAAGTATCCTTTATTCCAACAGGTTTGAACCTTGAGACTATCACTACCATTGTCTCCCCAACTATACTGGCATTTGGTAGCTCAAAAACAAGACTCACACAGTCAGATGCATAATACCCTTAGTGCTTTTAGAGGCTACCCAGATGATTAAGAACTGACATAAGCTACCGTAAAATATAGCATCTCATATCTGTACAGCTTGGTGGGTGTGACATCACTATCTGAAGCACTGCTCTCTAGAAAGAGTGAACTAAAGTGACCTTTGGTATATGCTCTTTTTTGAAACTTTTTATAGCAACACTTTTGGATGAAAAACCAATGTTCATTTGCCACTAGTTTTAACTACTTATGAGTGCTATGTTATGCTAAAAAGTAGTTTCTTGATCTTTTCATTCTGCCCAAATTCGTGTCCCAAACACTTGTTGCTTTCCCTTAAATTGTAACCAAATTGAACTATTATTAGGCTTCAACACTTTTTATTTTCCTCTAGTCTGCAATAATACTGAATTTTCTGGTGATTTTTATGATGGAAAATTTTAGCAATATATTTTTTTAAATACAGTATATTCCTTGCCTGACCTATTATGGTGTTATATATCCATCAATTGATTGCTGACTGTAAGTAATTATGAGTTTTATCTTTGAACCTTGCTTGCAAATATAATACTTTTCAAAGAGGAAAAGGATTCTCTTATAAGGTATATCTCTTTTTTTAAGTCTTGGTGTACACTTTATGCATTTCCTTTACTTACTGTAGGTATATTTTAAAGCATGATGTAATTTCTCTTCCTGATTACACTCACAGGGAAGGGGTTGAGGAGTGTACTATTGATAAGATTACACAGTATATGACTATTCTATTCAAACTCTTAAGGTAATGAGAAATCATTCCTATCCAATGAATGAAATCCAATTCCTCCTGATATATGGTTAGAAGAGGTTGATCAGGAGACAGGGAGAAAAGGGCTTGCTACAGGCTTTCATAAGATGTGTTTTAACTAAGTGAATATACCAATTTAGAAAAGCTGTTACTACAGAGATATAGTCAATTATAAGTATTCTTATGTTCTCTTATTTGTAGAAGACAATAAATTGGAATCTCAATTTGCATTATTGCAACTTTCGATTGTTTTCAACAATACGTGGACATGATGTTCTTCTCTGTAAGGAAATATTCGTAAGTGGTTAGCAAGTGTTATCAGGATGAATGTAGAGTAGAGGAAAATTTCAGGTTTGTTATTGTGTATCACCCCAGAAAAGAATAAACAATAGGCAATTCATTTTGAGATGCTTATCGTGCATCATTATAAGGATGGGGGATAATGCAGAGAGCATACTGTGCGCTACTGTTTTTGTTAATCATCTTGTAATCCAAGTATTTGATATGTTATGCTAGTTACTTTTAAATATACTAATAAGGGTATGCAAGCATAGTGTGTGCAATAGCAAAAGTAGTTTAATTCGAAAATTCGAGAGAAAGATGTGATGAGCCTCTAAGAAAAAGTGCACAGTAATCCCTCGCTATATCGCAATTCACCTACCGCAAATTCAGTGCATCGCGGATTTTTTTGGCGAGCATATGTATATTATGTCGCAGATTTTCTGGGTATATGCGGGAATCCACGATATGTGGAAATATTAAAATTTCCAGTATTTTCATTATTTTATTGATAAAAAAAAAGTATTTCCTAGCCTAAGAATAATAAAACAGTAAAAAATAGTAAAAAACATAAATTTAAACATGTAACTCACAGTATTGCACCATATGAAATACGATACCGGTATTGGCGTCTTGGAAAACGCAAAGGGTCGCACCTACGTGAGATAGAACACGGGATGCTATTGGCTGATGGGTGGGAGACGACGAATCACAGAATTGTGTTATGTATACGATGAATCACAGAATTGTGTTCTGTATATTCTGTATCCTGGGGTCTGATTGGCTTTTTGCTTAAAGCTTGATTTTCCCAGCATCTTCCATTGTCTCGCCTCACCCATTCAGTTACTCACGTGTGCGCCGTTTGCGTTGTGCCTCTTAATACGTTGTGCTTGTGTTTTTTGTGAAACTTTTGTATTTCAACCCCTGCAATGCCACCCAAGCTTCTGGTAGTGAGCCTAAGCGGCAAAGGAAGAGGAAGAAAGAAGGGTCGCGGATGTCGGCTGCCATTTTGGTATCAACAAATTTACTGTTCGCTACATCAAGAAGGACGAGGCAAATATCAGGAAGACAGCAACTCTTACTTTTAACAAAACAACGAAGAGGGTCGTAACACCCCGCAATAAGATAATAGTGCGGATGGAATCTGCTTTGGCCCTGTGGACTGCTGATTGCAGGAAGAAGAACATCAGCTTAGACACCAGTATCATACAAACAAAGGCAAAGAAGCTGTATGAGACATTCGCTGCAAACGAACCCAATGATGACAGTAGCAACCTTGAGGAGAAGGAGAAGGAGAAAGAAGAAGAAATGGAAGACCCACAACCAGGACCTTCCAGCGATTCTCCACCGAGGAAACCATCATTTGTTGCAAGCAAGGGATGGTTTGCCAAATTTCAAAATCACTTTGGCCTAAAGAGCGTTTCGGTGCATGGCGAAGCTGCCTCTGCAGATACAGTAGCAGCTGAAGATTATGTGAACAACGACTTCAAGAAAATTATTGAGGAAGGCTGTTATGCTCCTGAGCAAGTGTTCAACATTTTGGAAGAGAATGCCGTATCGCACTTTTCTTTTCAAGGAAGAAGCTAAAGCCCCAGGATTTAAAGCGCACAAAGACCGCGTTACCCTCGTCATGTGCGGGCTTTATGTTAAAGCCAGGGCTTATCTACAAGTCAAGGAACCCTAGGGCTTTGAAGAATAAAAACAAGAATCTGCTGCCAGTGTATTGGATGCATAACCCTAAGGCTTGGATCACGAAAAGCCTCACATCGGATTGGTTTTACCAATTCTTTATCCCTCAGGTCCGAGTTTATCTTGCGGAGAAGGGCCTTGAATTTAAAGTTCTTCTTTTTTCCATTATGACGGTGTTTAGGTAGAGTTCTTGCCACCGAATACGACATCACTGATTCAGTCTATGGATCAAGGAGTTATTCGTGCGTTCAAGGCCCTCTACACACGAAATGCCCGGGCGAACCTGGTTGCCTCCATGGATGCGGACAAAGGATTCACACTGAAGGCGTACTAGCATAACTACACAATTGCTACATGCCTTCAAAATATTCAGAATGCACTCAAAGAGATGAAGCTGGCTACAATCAATGCCAGCTGGAAGAAATTGTGGCCCGAAATCATCTACGACTACAAGGGATTCGCTCCTGACGAAGTGCATTATTCGGCAGTTGAGAAAGTCGTGAAGTTGGCTGCATTGCTAGGAGGAGAAAGCTGTAAAGATATGACTCATGAAGACCTCAACAAACGGATCGACTGTCACTCGCAGCCGTTGACTGATGAAAACTTGGAGGAAATGACAAAATCAGCGAGCGAAGAAGAGGAAGAACAACAACAGGACGCGCACGATGAAGTCGAAGAACCTAGCTTTACACTCGAACGGCTGGGAGCCATGTATAACATGGCCAAAGAACTCCAACAACTGTCGCAGGAGTATGACAATAATATAGTTCGTTCGGTGCACTTTTGCAAAATTATCGACGATGCCATGACTCCTTACAAGACCATCTTTGCACAAAAGAAGAAACAGCAACAGCAACTCCCCACTACCATGTTCTTCTTCGCAAAAAGCAGCCGTAAAGCTGTCATTGGCTGTGGAGCATGTAAAAGTCATCATCACGTCATGCACGGTAAGCTCACCTATCACGTTCATATAAATTTACGCTTGCGCGCTGTTATTAATGAAGTAAAGGGTGAGTTGTTAACAGTGCTGGGAGAGTTTATACAGTAAAGGTAAAAATAAATGTAAAATACCTGTAATAAATATGGTGCTCCTACTTCACGGCTGGTCCCGTAATAAACGAGGGATCACTGTATATGCTATACATGCTTTGGGTGAGAATGTCCTTAGCAACTATAGCCAATAAATTCATGATAGGTTCTATTTGCCGAAATGAAAAATATGAAGAAATTGATATATTGGACAATCTATCTTTCCTTTTCACATAGATATACTGGTTTTGTATCTGCTATCAGTATTCACTTGGTATTTTGAGCCTATCCACAGTTCTTTGAAGTGAATGTTCTTATCAGCTAGCCATACACCCAAGGTAGCATATGAATATTTGATGTCAGAACTTCAGTCAAGCTTTAATTTCCACCTTTCTAAGGAACCTATATACTGCGAGCATGTGGTTTATATGTGAGACCTCTTTTAATTCTCATATACATTACATTTCGAACTATGCATTTTGTGTAAAATATATAAGGGTTGCTTGAGAAGGTGAGATATGGTTATCAGAAAGTCCATGGTTTGCTATGTGTATTCAGGAGCATATTGGCAAATTTTTCAACTTAAGAACAGGAAAAACGCTCTCTGGAGGTAGTGACAGGTACCTCAATGTGCACACGTCACTTTTGGTTGTATTAACAGTCGCACAATACCTCAGAGTTATGATCTAATATTTGTACATTCATCACATACTACAGCTGAAGGGTCTTGTGAACTTAAATAAGACTGTTCAGGACAATTCAATGTTAAATCTTCCTTCAGTTACAGTTCTCTTTCTATGCCTGCATCAACACCGAATATTCTTGGATATTCTTTACACTTGTCCTATTATCCCTTCACATCTAACAATTCACAATACTCCCATCTCTGTTTCTCTCTATATTTTCTTCGTGACCAAGCTCGATGAGGGTAGATTTATCTTTTTTGGCCCGTCCTTGTATCACAATCATCATAATAAAGAAAAAAAAAATTAGTCACAGCCACCCTGATGATTTGCAAAGAGGCCCTTGGGTAGGGCCGTATTTAAAAAAGGGTGAAGGTTTAATGGAGAATGCTGGATTATATGACATCCACCTTTCTGCACACAAACATCCTTTCCTTCTCAAAGGAGGTCTTTTAAACAATGGCTATAACTATTTTTAAAGAAATGCACTTATGACAAAGTACAGAAGTAAGGGCTTTTTGACTTCTCAAGGCTAAATTTTGTAATTCAGTCTTGTCACTGCTGAGCCTCTTCAGGAGTCATTATCACTCTTGCTCTTGATAGGGAAAGGGAATCACCATAGCTCTTTGCAATGAATGCAGTTAAGGGCATAAGGTCTCTACCTCAAAACTGGACACAAGTCTTCCTTCCCTTGAAGTACTCTTGACCAGAAACCAGTGGAAAGTTGCTTCTCTTCCATGAAGACCTAAGAAGTAAGTGGACCTAGACAAAAAAAATCCAAAGCCTCAAAAACTTCAGCAGTAAGTGGCTAATGAAAGAGTTTTAGCTATTGTGTTCCAAATTCACTTTTTCAGTTCTAAATACAAATTTTGTAAATCAAAGAACAATACTTGACAACTAACTTCTTTACCATGCATTTTCCTTGTTCATCATTCAGTATGGCAGTCATTGAGCTGGTCAAAGGCGTTCCAGTCACAGGAATTATGACAACGTTTCTGGATCTTATAATGAATCAGTCTCATATTCATGTCTATCCTCAATTCCACTGTTACCTGGGTTTAAACCTATGGGGGAGGGTAAACCTTCAGGTTGAAGTTTATGTTATTTGGCCTGAACATGGTTTGCAAAGGGTATACTCATCTGATTTATGTTTGCTGGACTGCTTTTGACTGAAAGGATTTAAGGTCCTAAACTATCAACACAACAAGAGTTTTGAGGGATTTCTATATACCTATAAAACGTTAGAGGGTTGGTTCAGGTGTAATTGAAGATGACATATCTTCCTCTGAAATAAATAAAGGCTGGAATTGAAAGGGATATCTTTATCCAAATGCTATACAATAACTTGCCTTCCCGTTGGATAGAAAAGGAGTATACTTAAAGATTTATTGTTCTTAAGCAAGTCACTGGTGGCTTCTTATGGTAATCCATGTTTTATGCAATTCCCCCCTCTGAAGAAGAATATTTTATGGAGTTTTACTCTACTATGTTCCATAAAAAAAAAATGGTATGAAGTTCTCACTGCCTACTCTTGGCCACTTCAGCCACTGATTTCATATTTTATTTTATATTAAAGATGTAATATCCCAATTTCAGACAGTTTCAAATAAAATCTATTGAAAAAAGACTAATCCAGTCTCTCTACCCTCATATAATATCTCGTTATTGTACACATTATTTCAACCATGCTATCTCAATATTCAGCAAATTACCTTAAACACAATAAGTATTGCTGTCCCTAACATCAGTATGTGACAGAACAGACAGCACTCCTCATTTTTAATTTTCTAATTATTTATAAAACAATTTTTTTTCTAATTATTAATAATACATTTTATTATATTTTAATAACTTTTCCATCCCTGTTCTTTTCCTACTGTGGGCTGTGCTTATGAGTTGGAGACTGACAGTTCCTCATGGGAACTACTTGGCTGTATAAGCTAATACTCATCTTCTTCCGAGGGGTAAGATTTTAATTTATTATTTCTTTTAGCTTTAGCAAATGACACAAGAAATACCGTAATTCTTACTCTTGAGGGAGTCAACTCTTATCTTTCGTTTAGATGATTGCAGTCTTCCTTAAGTGTATGCAGTCTTTTCTACTAAACTTTAGGAAACCCAATTGAGAATAATTATAATAATAATTTCCCAAATATACAGTGGTGACCCCAACCCATGAACAAAATTTTGAACAAATTTTGACCCCAACTCCTGAACACACGTGTTGGCCAAGCCACCACGCTTGCCCGCTCTCAGTTCTGCATTGGTGCCCGTGCTGTGTGGTTTATTCGGGATCTGTTCATAGTTCTTGCTTTATTTTCCATTGTTTTACCTTTCATATAGCACTTATTATGGCTCCTAAGAAAGTTAAAAGTGTTAGTGATACTGGGGGACCTTCCAAATATTAGTCCCCCTCCTCCCCCACCACCATCCACGTATGCCAACAACAATCATCCACAAAGGTAAAGACAGTACTGTTTCTTACCTACATTATTTTTTTTTACCTACAATATGTACTCTTTCTTACTGTATTTATTATTAGCGGAAGAATGTGACAACTTTTTCTAAGTGTTGGTCTTTGCTATTTTACACTGGGTATCAACTAGTGTATACTGTATACCTGAATATGTATATGTTTTACTTTAGTAGAGTAGAATTCCTTTCTATTATTAATGTAATTTTCCTTTTACAGATGAAATACATATAACCTGTATTATATTTCATGTTTTTAGTGACTGCAAATTTTTTTTAAATGAATATTTATTGTGACCAGGAATGGATTGATTGAATTTACATGCTTTTCAATGGGAAAAATAAATCCAGCCTAAGAACAGTTTTTGGAAACGGATTAAGTTCGTGGGTTGGGGTCACCACTGTATTACATCCTACTTTTGGGATTTGAACATGGGACCTGTAAAACAGAAGTCCACAGGATAGTGCACTGAGCCACAAAGGTCTCTAAAAAAGAGAGAGACTTGGGACTTCTATTCGAGTCACTCACATTTACAGATGGCACTGCAGGGCCTTTCTACTCTGATTTTGTTCTTATCAAAAGAATCTATATGTCTCAGTTATTTTCTCATAGCCTGAATTTAGATGAGATTCCAAGCTCTAACTGTTACACTGGTATGGGATAGTTTTTCTTTTGTGCTATACTCTGTTAATATATCTGTTACAATGGTATGGGATAGTTTTTTTGTGCTATACTCTGTTAATATGGGGTGCTAAAAATATAACATCACTACCCATTTCCCAGGGTAAATTACTGTTCTCATTTAACATTTTCTTAGGATAATTTAGTGTTCTAATCGAACAATTACTCAAAAAAAAAAATTAGTGTTCACTGAAGTGAAAGCCTCAGTTAGTAATGTCTATACTCATACATGTCTTTGTGCAGAATATACCAAAATTAACCTATTGGACATTATTTTTCAGTAGAGGTAATTGAATACATTTGCACTGACATGAGTTACTGAAACTTCACTCACTAACACTGATTAGATTGATATCCTTTTTCAGACCAAGAAAACTAGAGATTTAGAACTACCATAAATCAATAATATTTCCTAGAAATTTTAGACATGGAATTATCACATACACAAAAGAAAATTACTGTATATATTCTCTTTAACCGATTTAAAGTGTTTGCTTAAATAAAAAAAAAATAATAATACTATACTTTATCCAGTGTGCTTTGCAATATGAAGATTAAGGGAAGGTTTCTGGGCAAACTTCACAGGACAATACGGACACTGAAAAGGTTTTTCCCCAGTGTGAATTCGGACATGGCGTTTATGACTTGTTCGATCAGAAAATCTAAAAGGGCAATAGAGACACTGGAAAGGCCTTTCACCAGTATGAATACGAATGTGAGTCTCCAGGTTAAATTTCTTATTGGAGGCATAGTTACAGTAATGACAGCGATGTATCTTGGGTTCACGTTCCTTTCTTTTAGATACCCGGTCTGCACGCGGTAGCTCCATCTGTGAGGGAAAGTACAAACAACCATTTTACAATTCATTGCAAATTATTTATTTTCGTAAAAATCAATTCTTAAAAGTCACACAAAGCTTGTAGTTAATAAGCACTGGACAAAAATATGAATAAAAGGGCCTTCACTGAGAGAAATCAATAACATTCAAATACGATTTTATACAATAATATTCCACTTTCATGGTTATATATTAAGTGATCATAAATACAATATACTATAAGAATTATAAATATGCCTTGAAGAGCATCAATTTTCTACTTAAAAGACCCATACACTTTTGGTGCTGACACTAATATGGACTTAATTTCCTCCAAGATATAAAGTAAATCCAGTTTGATATTCACACGTTAGTAATTACATTTAACACCGTAGCCTTAAGACAGCATATTCATGACTTTTACTCCACAAACAGAAAATACATATAAATTAAAAAAAATTCATACAGGCAATTTAAATATCCACACAGCACTGAATATGTGTCTTTACTTTATAACATGGAAAAATGACACTATAATTTATAATACATTCGCATCTTAAAATTACAATTATTTGTTGTGATGTCGATGCATATAATGACTCCTCACGCTAGATTTACGACTCCCACGATACGGACACAGTTCACATTTGAAGGGCTTCTCTCCAGTGTGCGTGCGGAGATGATTTCTGTGACCAGTAAGATCCGAAAACTGCAAAGAACAGTAAGGACACGAGTATGGCTTTTCTCCAGTATGTATCCGTGTATGTGTGGTTATTGAACTTTTCACATGCGATGAATAGCTACAAAACTGACACTGGTGTATCTTCAAGGTACTGCCATGCTCATTAGCCACTCTTCTTGGAATCATCTCAATCTGTGAGTAAAAGTTCATCTTTTAACACATTGCTGATTTTATTACAGATGTGTTGACATTCCCTAAAACCAAACAAATAACATCAACTCCTTTCCTCTAGATTGATAAATTAACGTAAGTTCAATATAAGTTAAGTATGATACAGCATTCAGTGTGGTTACTAAAAAAGCTGACTAGTAAATAAGTGAAGCACATGAAAAAAAACAGAAACTAATACACATAAGTAGAATGAGTACACTTAATGACAAGATATATATTTTACCTACTGTACCTGAAACCTTAGTCAATTAAAAAAAAATACATTTCATAAATTATTGCATGACTGCCATAAGAGTTGATGTTTTTTAAAAGAAATGTTCCAGAAGATCTATGAACATATTTCCCCCCCAAAAAGCCTTATTGGTCTGGCAGCTCCACAGAAAAAATAGTATGTTGAACAGCATCAGGCCTACCTTATTTTGATAATCATTCTATATTAGTATTTGTTTATATTATCTTCCTTTGCTTTTCATGCTTTGCAGTAATCCCCTTGTAATTCCTTATCTTACTCATGCATGGTCATCTTCTCTGAGGAACTATGGCGAATCCTTTGTCGTCGCCCTTGATACCTCTAAGGCTTTTGACAGAGTCTGGCACAAGGCTCTGTTGGCCAAACTTCCTGCCTGTGGCTTTACCCCTTCTTTCTGTTCTCAGATTTCCAGTTTTCTTACTGACCGTTCTATATCTGTAGTTGTTGATGGCGCGACATCTAGCCCTTTCTCTGTTACCAGTGGTGTTCCACAGGGCTCTGTTCTTTCACCTACTCTCTTCCTTCTCTTCATTAATGATCTACAATCCCCATCTTCCTCTCTTCTTCATGCCTTTGCTGATGTTTCTACCCTTAACTTTTCCTCTGCCTTTTCTTCACAACCTTCATCTGTTACTCGTAATCAACCTCGTATCACTCTTTCTTCTACTCTTAACTCCGATTTGCAGAGAGTATCTGAATGGGGCACTCAAAATTTAGTTAAATTCAATGCCTCCAAGACACAGATTCTGGCTATCTCTTTATCTTCTCCTCCTGATAACCCTATTGTCTTCGAAACTAATGAAATTTACCCTCTTAAGTCTATCAACATATTAGGAATCCATATAGCCTCTAACTTGTCTTGGAGGAATCACATAATCCAAATTTCTAAATTTTCATCCAAAAAATTTGGGGTTTTGTTTCGTTTTCATCATTACTTTTCCTCATTCCAGTTACTTAAAATTTACAAAGGACTTATCCGCCCCTGCTTAGAATACTGCTCACACATCTGGGGTGCTTCTTCCTTTACTTATCTTCTTGATAGGGTTGAATCTAAGGCAGTCAGACTCATTAATGATCCTTCTCTTACTTCTAACCTGGATTCTCTCTCTCTTCGCCGTAAGGTATCTTCCATTTCGCTTTTCTATCGCTACTATATCTGTAGTTGTTGATGGCGCGACATCTAGCCCTTTCTCTGTTACCAGTGGTGTTCCACAGGGCTCTGTTCTTTCACCTACTCTCTTCCTTCTCTTCATTAATGATCTACAATCCCCATTTTCCTCTCTTCTTCATGCCTTTGCTGATGATTCTACCCTTAACTTTTCCTCTGCCTTTTCTTCACAACCTTCATCTGCTACTCGTATCACTCTTTCTTCTACTCTTAACTCCGATTTGTAGAGAGTATCTGAATGGGGCACTCAAAATTTAGTTAAATTCAATGCCTCCAAGACACAGTTTCTGGCTATCTCTTTATCTTCTTCTCCTCCTGATAACCCTATTGTCTTCGAAACTAATGAAATTTACCCTCTTAACTCTATCAACATATTAGGAATCCATATAGCCTCTAACTTGTCTTGGAGGAATCACATAATCCAAATTTCTAAATTTTCATCCAAAAAATTTGGGGTTTTGTTTCGTTTTCATCATTACTTTTCCTCATTGCAGTTACTTAAAATTTACAAAGGACTTATCCGCCCCTGCTTAGAATACTGCTCATACATCTGGGGTGCTTCTTCCTTTACTTATCTTCTTGATAGGGTTGAATCTAAGGCAGTCAGACTCATTATTGATCCTTCTCTTACTTCTAACCTGGATTCTCTCTCTCTTCGCCGTAAGGTATCTTCCATTTCGCTTTTCTATCGCTACTACTTCCATCGCTGCTCTGATGAGTTGGCGAGTTGCAGCCTTCCCCCACTGCCGAGGCCACTTAATACTCGCCAAGCGGCCTCATCTCACAGGTACTGTGTGGAGATTTGTAGCTCGCGGATTGGTCGGTGCAGCGACAGCTTCTTCCCATCTACCTCCAGACTCTGGAACTCTCTTCCTCCTTCTGTTTCCTAATTCTTATGACCTTTCATCCTTCAAAAAGCAGATCTATCGTCATCTCAGAGCCTAGTCCTCCATATCTCTGGGTCCTCTGTACTTTGACTGTTTTTTCTGTCTGTCGTTTTCCTTTGTGTGACATTACCTCATCTCTGCCTTGCCCTTAATCTTTTTCTTTTCCTTTGTCTTTGTATTTTCTCTTGCCCCGGCCTTTATTGATGAGGGCAGTTTCTGCCTGTCCCAGTGTCACATACATTCTAGGAGCTGAATATTAAGTACCCCTACCAGTCTTGTTAATACTGTATTTAAATGGTGTGCTTTTTGTTGTCTCAAACTAATTCACGTACCTTGGTTTATTCATGTATGTGAAAAAGTTAATTTCTTTTCCTTTTCCTTTGACTGCATCCAGCTGAAACTGTGAAGATCCTACTAGTCTGACTTTACATGTGGCTTCATATTCAGCTTCTGTGATTATTTTTCTCCAACACGAATCTGACTTCTGATGCAAAACCAGTCTCTGATTTGAGACCAGCTTACCTGATTTCTACTGCAGAGATTTTAGTAAACAACCTTCTCATTACTTCTCTTGCATGAGGTGTGTAAAACAATATTAATTTTTGCTCTCATGGTACTAATACACTAAATGTCTTGAAAGCGCCTTAGCTGACGTTACACTCGAGCGTGGCAAAAACTTAACTTTCACTGCTATTACAACACTGGATCTGCTATATTACAAAAGTACTGCACATTATGAGCTTTTAATGTGTTAAGTACCGCGGATTTGATGACACAATTTAGGTATTCCTTTTTCTCAGCAGAGCTTTCTTACATTACAATAGTGCAGAATGTGAAGCATTATAATTAACTTAGGGAACTACAGTATTGAACCAGTGAAACAAGGTAAAGTACTGCATTTTACATTGCAATTACTGCATTTCCATACATGACACTAAGGTTTAGAGGAATATTTTTTTTGTAACTCCTTGGATTCTGTTTGTTGTAGAAAGTTGCTGAATAAGAAATTCTTGGTAGAGAGGGAAAGCGTATATTACTCTTGTAATATATGTGTCTTACGAAGTGACTAATGAATAAGGGGAGGATAGGCAAGGAAACAAAGAGAAAAAGAAATAAACAGTTCTGACAAAGCTCAGCATGATTGTGAAAAAACAAAACATTCAATAATCCCTAGCACTTACTCTCATAACGACATCAGTGACTCAAATCCAACACAACTACCAAATAAACGTACAGAGTGTAAGCTGATTTTTATTATTTTATATTTTCATTATAACACTAATGAACTACCAAAAATATTGCTACGAAAGTTAAAAATATCAAACTATATGGCTTAAATATGATTTTTAATATATATATATATATATATATTATATATATATATATATATATATATATATATATATATATATATATATATATATATATATATATATATATATATATATATATATATATATATATACACCTAGTTCTCAGAATAACGCCTAGATAGGTTCTTAGAAGTGTTGGGTAAATGGAAAATCGCGTGAAAAAACGAGTCGTTTTCCATAGGAAACAATGATAAAGGGCATAGATACTTTCGAAACCTTACATAGACACACCATGCCAAAGATATAAGATAAGTAAAAAACATATTTTATTACTACATAGCAAAGCAGAAAGCCCTGTATCTATTTTTAAGAGTATACAAAATATATTCATATTCACTTTACAGCTAGAAATTAACATACATTACTGTACTGTACTCTATTATGCAGTGGGCAACAGTCATACAGTACACTGGGACATGCATGGTGGTCATGAGCAAGTAACTTGTGCTGTAGAAGAGGGGGAGGATGCAGGAGAACGAACCTCTATCTGCAAATGTAAACAAAGATAAAATAAAAATTATAAATAACCAAAGCAAGACTAAAAAACGAGAAAAAATAATAATTATGCAATGCCTAAATTTACCATATGACAGATTAAAAAAACTTAATCTACATTCTCTAGAGAGGCGAAGAGTTAGGGGGGATATGATTGAGGTGTATAATTGGTTTAAAGGGATTAACAAGGGTGATATTAATAAAGTTTTAAAAATTCATGATCAAACCAGAACTCGTAATAGGTAATAAATTTAAGCTTAATAAATTTAGGTTCAGAAGGAAAAGTGGTGAAAATTGGTTTGGTAATACCGTAGAGTAGCTGATGCATGGAACAGGATTCCTAGTAGGATAATAAATGCCAATATATATATATATATATATATATATATATATATATATATTATATATATATATATATAATATATATATATATATATATATAATATAGTCGCCGTGGCTCAATCGGTAGCGTCTCCGACTCTGAGGCGTCAGGTCGAGTGTTCGCGACCCGTCACGGTCTGAGGTTAGCAAGGGCATGCACTCAGCGAAAGGATTACATCTGCCAAAACAAGTCCTTCGCAAGAAGGCAACCGTCCTAGCCCTTGGTAGATAAGGGAGTCCGTGACGTAAAACCGGAACATATATATATATATATAAGTAGTCGCCGTGGCTCAGTCGGTAGCGTCTCCGACTCTGAGGCGTCAGGTCTAGGGTTCGCGCCCCGTCACGGTCTGAGGTTAGCAAAGGCATGCACTCAGCGTAAGGATTACATCTGCCAAAACAAGTCCTTCGCAAGAAGGCAACCGTCCTAGCCCTTGGTTGATAAGGGAGTCCGTGACGTAAAACCGGAACATATATATATATATATATATATATATATATATATATATATATATATATATATATATATATATATATATATATATATATATATATATATATATATATATATATATATATATATATATATATATATATAATATACATACAGTGATCCCCCCCTTATCGCGGTAGTTCGGTTCCGGGACCCGGCGCGAGACAGGAACACCACGAAGTAGGATCAGCCTATATGTACATAGATATTTTAATTTATTTTTACGTTTACACTGTATAAACCCTCCCTGTACTGTTAACAAACCACCCTTTACTTCATAAATAACAGCATGCAACGTAAATTTATATGAAAGTGATAGATAAAATTACGGTGAATGAAGTGGTAATTACATGACATACTCATGTACATAGGTATTTTACAATTATTTTTGCCAAAAAAAGAAACCGTGGTACAGTGAAAACGCGAACCAAGAAACGCGATCCAGTGGGGGATCACTGTATATATATATATATATATATATATATATATATATATATATATATATATATATATATATATATATATATATATATATATATATATATATATATATATATATACACCTAGTTCTCAGAATAACGCCTAGATAGGTTCTCAGAAGTGTCGGGTAAATGCAAAATCGCGTGAAAAAACGAGTTATTTTCCATAGGAAACAATGATAAGGGCATAGATACGTTCCAAACCTTACATAGACACACCATGCCAAAGATATAAGATAAGTAAAAAACATATTTTGTCACTACATAGCAAAGCAGAAAGCCCTGTTTCTATTTTTAAGAGTATACAAAAGATAGTCATATTCACTTTACAGATAGAAATTAACATACAGTACTATACTTTATTATGCAGTTGGCAACAATTATACAGTACACTGGGACATGCATATTGGCAGTGAGCAAGTAACTTATGTGGTAGAAGAGGAGGAGGATGCAGGAGAACGAACCTCTATCTGCAAATGTATACATAGATAAAACAAGAATTATAAATAACCAAAGCAAGACTAAAAAACAAAAGACAAAAAATTAATTATGCAATGCCTAAATCTACCATATGACATTTTAAAAAACTTAATCTACATTTTCTAGAGAGGCACAGAGTTAGGGGGGATGTGATTGAGGTGTATAAATGGTTTAAAGGGATTAACAAGGGTGATATTAATAAAGTTTTAAAAATTAATGATCAAACCAGAACTCGTAATGGGTAATGGATTTAATCTTGATAAATTTAGGTTCAGAAGGGAAATTGGTGAAAATTGGCTTGGTAATGCCGTAGAGTATTCCTAGTAGGATAATAAATGCCAATACCTTAGACACCTTCAAATGTAGATTAGATGGACATATGACAGAGGTAGGGTGGGTGTATATATAATGCATAATGATGATGATCTTTTCTTATCGTAATCATCTTTGTACTGGTGGAAGAAGCCTCCGCGGGCACTTATTTACTATATTATTATTATTATTATTATTATTATTTTTTTAATATAGTAAATAAGCGCCCGTGGCAGCTTCTTCCACCAGTACAAAGAGGATTACGATAAGAAAAGATCATCATCATTATACACTATATATACACCCACCCTATTGGGTAGAATAGAATGCTGGAGAGAGAGAGAGAGAGAGAGAGAGAGAGAGAGAGAGAGAGAGAGAGAGAGAGAGAGAGCTCTTTAATTAACTCTTGTTCATTCAACCAAAACTACATTATTTATTGTAAAAATAATGGTTTAATTACAAATTCGTAATAATAATAATAATAATATCCACAATCATCATCAATTCGTAATAATAATAATAATAATAATCTCCACAATCATCATCAAAGGAAAATTATTCTTAAAAATAATAATAATGATGATAATAATAATAATAAGATCTAAGGAGAATTTTTGGAATAGACATCATGAGAGTAATGCAAAGATATATTAAAACCCAGCAGAGAGCTGGATATTCATTACACATCTTTTATAATCCCTTCACATCTGACAGATCATTACACTCTCCATCTGTTTCTCTTTACAGCCTGATAAAGGCTGTTTTATTTTATCCTTTTTTGGTCCATCCTGGTGTCACAATCTTTATTTTATTTTAATTTTTTTTTATTTTATTTTTTTTTTTTGGGGGGGCCATTATTCGCAAAATCCGAGTTTTTTACTGTTATTTTTGGGGGGCGTTATTGCAATTTCGCGGATAAAAAAATCACATATAAAAAAAACAAGGTATATATATATATATATATATATATATATATATATATATATATATATATATATATATATATATATATATATATATATATATATATATATATATATATATATATATATATATATATATATATATATATATATATATATATATATATAAAAATGGTGATGATGATCTTTCTTATCGTAATCCTCTTTGTACTTGCGGAAGAAGTGTAATATTTTTTTTATTTATTAATTTTATTTTTTGCAGGTGTTATTCGTGAAATAAGAATTTTTTTACTATTATATTTTGATGGTGTTGTTGCAATTTCGCGTATTATAATAATGCGTAAAAAACGAGCTGAGTGTACATATATATATATATATATATATATATATATATATATATATATATATATATATATATATATATATATATATATATATATATATATATATATATATATATATATATATATATATATATATATATACACTCAGCTCGTTTTTTACGCATTATTATAATACGCGAAATTGGAATAACGCCCCCAATAAATAATGGTAAAAAAATAAGAAACACGAAGTACAGTGGTAACGCGCTGGCCTCGCATTCGTGAGGTCGACAGATCGGTTCCCGTTCAGGACCGAGAGTTTAAGCTGTTTACTGGGAAGGTCACTGCTGTGGCTGAACACCACAGTGGGGGGTTGGGGCTTGCACCGGTTGACGCCCGCCAGAGCAGGGGCGATGCCTCTGATAGGAGGGCTAAAACCGCAAACTTTAACTTTAACTTTACCAGGCTCACTAACTGTTCAGCACGAGCTTTTTGAATTTACGGCACCAGCCAAGTTGGTTGAAAACTTAATTTAATAATAAATCATTGATTATTTATTGGTCTCCGACGTAACGGCAGAATGACTTTATATGGGGACCCCCTGTAATAATAATAATAATAATACACAAATTCATACATATTATATATGTGTGCATGTGTGTGTCTAATTCAGCACAATGCTGTGTTGTATTTATTACTAATGCTATTTTATTCATTACAGTATTATTGGTATAATAATAATAATAATTCGTATCTTGAGAGAAAGAGAGCGAAAACTCAGGCAACTTCTTACCAACCAACTGTCGTTTTAACATTGGATGGCCTAAAGTGTAGCACATATGGTGTAAGTCGAGAACCCCCTGTAAGCAACCACATCACCCACCTTTGCCAAAACAGTAGTAAAGTTTCTCCCTCTCCTAGTGTTTCACTATCTATGTTTTCACTTCCATAGTGATGGCTTTTGTTTTCTTCAAAGCAGTGCTATCAGAAGAATCTGCTTTATGCTTGGAAGACATAATATAAGGCAAAAATTTTCATAAAAGAAGCAAAATACTTTTATGGGAGATGCATCGTCACCACAAAGCATCATAGATCGAAAATTTCATAAACTGAAGACCCCCTGCGTGTAATAATATATATATATATATATATATATATATATATATATATATATATATATATATATATATATATATATATATATATATATATATATATATATATATATATATATATATATATATATATACAGTAATCCCTCGCTATATTGCAATTCACCTACCGCGAATTCAGTGCATCGCAGATTTTTTGGGCAAGGAAAAAAAAAAAATAAATGATTATGACACCAGGAAGGGCCAAAATATAATAAAATTAAACAGCCTTTATCGGGCCCGGGCACGAAGAAACTATAAGGTAAAGAGAAACAGAGATGGAGAGTGTAATGACCTGTTAGATGTGAAGGGATTATAAAAGATGTGTAATGAATAGCCAAGAATATTCAGTGCAACTGGTGCCATAAGCCATCTTAAAAATGCATCCTCCTTCACAGCTTTCAAAGGCAATCTATATAGTTTTCTTTTGAACAAATAGTCGCTGCTCACACTTACACTAAACTTAATTATTTAATGCAATTTCCCTAAACACTGACCTCTCTGTATGTAAACTGATATCGACTTCTCTCTTCTTTAAGTTAAGAACTAATTATTCTCATTGTAAGGAAAACAAATATGGTGATGCCGATAATAACAATACTGTATCGAGTGTTATTATTAATACTTTATTATTAACATTTTTATTACAGCATTATTATTTTCTAGAAAATCTACATTTAAGTTAACTGTATGTATTACCCTCTTACTTATTAGTTCAATTACATGTCTACTTATAAATCACTTATAATCTTAGAAGAATAACCATTGTACAGAATTGATAATAAATGTTTGTTTGTTTGTTTGCCTCCGTATCAGCTAAAGCTTATTCAGACACAATATCTTACTCATAAAATATTTATTTACTCACCCTATTTGGGGTTTATCTAATTTTCAAGATTATTGATTATTATTAATATTCCTTGGTTCTAACATTATTCTATCTATTGACCATGCAGCACGAAATCTTAACGTAAGTGAAGTCAGCTGAGAGAAAACGAAAACGTACACAATTCATTCAAACAAAACGTAAATCGTACTGTACATGGGAAACTTAAATGAAATATAATTATTCTCTACACGCTATTTCCCTGACGATATAATATCGAAAGACTGTTTGCTGTTTGTTCTTAATGCTTTTTTTCAATCTTAATAATATCACGTTCATATAAATTTACGTTGTGTGCTTTTATTAATAAAGCAAACAGTAAGTCATTAACAGTGCAGGGAGGGTTTATACAATAAAGGTAAAAATATATGTAAAATACCTATAATAAATATGGTGCTCCTACCTCGCAATTTTTCACCTATTGCGGCGGATCCCGGAACCGAACCCCCACGATAAATGAGGGAGCACTGTATATATATATATATATATATATATATATATATATATATATATATATATATATATATATATATATATATATATATATATATATATATATATATATATATATATACACCTTGTTCCTTTTATGCGCAATTTTTTTATCCGCGAAATTCCAATAACGCCCCCAAAAAATAATAGTAAAAAAAAATCGAATTTCGCAAATAACCCTCTTTTTTTTTTTTTTTTTTTAATAGTAAATAAGCGCCCGCAGACACTTCTTCCACGAGTACAAAGAGGATTACGATACATTATATATACACCAACCCTACCTCTGCCATATGTCTATCTAATCTACATTTGAAGGTGTCTAAGGTATTGGCATTTATTATCCTACTAGGAATCTTGTTCCATGCATCAGCTACTCTACGGTATTACCAAGCCAGTTTTCACCAATTTCCCTTCTGAACCTAAATTTATCAAGATTAAATCCATTACCCATTACGAGTTCTGGTTTGATCATGTATTTTTAAAACTTTATTAATATCACCCTTGTTAATCCCTTTAAACCGTTTATACACCTCAATCATATCCCCCCTAACTCTGCGCCTCTCTAGAGAATGTAGATTAAGTTTTTTAATCTGTCGTATGGTAGATTTAGGCATTGCATAATTAATTTTTGTTTTCGTTTTTTAGTCTTGCTTTGGTTAATTATAATTGTTATTTTATCTTTGTTTACATTTGCAGATAGAGGTTCGTTCTTCTGCATCCTCCTCCTCTTCTACCGCATAAGTTACTTGCTCATGGCCACCATGCACGTCCCAGTGTACTGTATGACTGTTGCCCACTGCATAATAGAGTACAGTACAGTAATGTATGTTAATTTCTAGCTGTAAAGTGAATATGAATATCTTTTGTATACTCTTAAAAATAGATACAGGGCTTTCTGCTTTGCTATGTAGTAATAAAATATGTTTTTTACTTATCTTATATCTTTGGCATGGTGTGTCTATGTAAGGTTTGGAACGTATCTATGCCCTTTATCATTGTTTCCTATGGAAAATGACTCGTTTTTTCAAGTGATTTTCCATTTACCCGACACTTCTGAGAACCTATCTAGGCATTACTCTGAGAACTAAGTATATATATATATATATATATATATATATATATATATATATATATATATATATATATATATATATATATTATATATATATATATATATATATACAGTGTTACCCCGCTGTATCGCGCTTCTTGGTTCGCGGTCTCACTCTATCGCGGTTTTTTTTTTGGATAAATTATTATTTTATTTTATGGGTATACGCAAAAATATTAAAATATTGAAAGAAAAAAAAATTTCAGTATTTTCATTTTTTGTATTGAAAAAAAAAATTTTCATTAGTTAATTGATAAAAAAAAATTATTTCCCAGCCTACGAATAATAAAACAGTAAAAAAATAGTAAAAAACATAAATTTAGATATACGTACGTACAGTATAACTCACAGTACAGGGTATTGCATCATGCAAAACAGTGTCCGATAGCATACAATGTATTGGGGTCACAGCTACGTGAGCTAGCATATATATTTATATTTCCAGTGGTTTCATGATTTTACGTCATTATCACCTCATTCACCGTAATTTTATCTATCACTTTCATAAAAATTTATGTTGCTTGCTGTTATTTATAATGTAAAGGGTGTTTTTTTAACAGTGCAGGGAGGGTTTATACAGTACGTAAACGAAAAAATGAGTATGTATGTCACGTCATCATCACATTCACGGTAAGTTTTCCTATCACTTTCATAAAAATTTATGTTGCTTGCTGTTATCTATAATGTTAAGGGTGTTTTTTTTAACAGTGTAGGGAGGGTTTATACAGTACGTAAACGAAAAAATAATTGTAAATGATTATGTATGTCACGTCATTATCACCTCATTCACCGTAATTTTATCACCTTTCATAAAAATTTACGTTGCTTGCTGTTATTTATAATGTAAAGGGTGTTTTTTTTAACAGTGCAGGGAGGGTTTATACAGTACGTAAACGAAAAAATAATTGTAAATGAGTATGTCACGTCATTATCACCTCATTCACCGTAATTTTATCAATCACTTTCATAAAAATTTATGTTGCTTGATGTTATCTATAATTTTAAGGGTGTTTTTTTTAACAGTGCAGGGAGGGTTTATACAGTACGTAAATGAAAAAAATAATTGTAAATGATATGTATGTCACGTCACTATCACCTCATTCACCATAATTTTATCTATCACTTTCATAAAAATTTACGTTGCTTGCTGTTATTTATAATGTAAAGGGTGTTTTTTTAATAGTGCAGGGAGGGTTTATACAGTACGTAAATGAAAAAATAATTGTAAATGAGTATGTATGTCACGTCATTATCACCTCATTCACCGTAATTTTATCTATCACTTTCATAAAAATTTACGTTGCTTGCTGTTATTTATAATGTAAAGGGTGTTTTTTTAACAGTGCAGGGAGGGTTTATACAGTACGTAAATGAAAAAATAATTGTAAATGAGTATGTATGTCACGTCATTATCACCTCATTCACCGTAATTTTATCTATCACTTTCATAAAAATTTACGTTGCTTGCTGTTATTTATAATGTAAAGGGTGTTTTTTTAGCAGTGCAGGGAGGGTTTATACAGTACGTAAATGAAAAAATAATTGTAAATGAGTATGTATGTCACGTCATTATCACCTCATTCACCGTAATTTTATCTATCACTTTCATAAAAATCTACTTTGCTTGCTGTTATTTATAATGTAAAGGGTGTTTTTTTAACAGTGCAGGGAGGGTTTATACAGTGCAAACGTAAAAATATATTAAAATATCTATGTACATATAGGCGGATCCTACTTCGCGGATTTCCTGGTTCGCGGTGGGTCCCGGAACCGAACTACCGCAGTAAGTGAGGCAACACTGTATATATATATATATATATATATATATATATATATATATATATATATATATATATATATATATATATATATATATATATATATATATATATATATATATATATATATATATATATATATAGTAAGGAAGCCCATCAGTGAAACAAAACTTATAAAACAATGCTATATTTCGGATCCTAACTGGATCCGAAATATATATATATATATATATATATATATATATATATATATATATATATATATATATATATATATATATATATATATATATATATATATATATATATATATATATATATATATATATATATATATATATAATATATATATATATATATATATATAGGGGGTCATCGTATAATATAATTTTGCTGTTTTGTCAGATGTCAATAAATAAGGTAATTAATAAATAAATTTTTTGACCTACCTGGCTGGTGCTGTAAATTTAAACTGCACGCGCTGAATATTTTGTGACTGTGGTGGACGAATACACAGCTAGCAGTACTGCTATATTGATATTTATCAAGCTAATGGCTTTATTTATTTATGTGTTTATATACAGTATTTGGTTATATTGAGAAGCTTGATTTAAAATAATGAATCAGATATGGATAGATAGACAGATAGATATGTATATAGATGGATAGATAGATAGATAAATATATAGAAAGATAGATAGATAGATAGATACGTATATAGATGGATAGAAAGATAGATATGTAAATAGGTAAACAGATAGGTAAATATATAGATAGACAAAAATTTCCTAAATCCATATTGAGTACCCTAAACGTAATGAACTTCATTATTATTATTATTATGTTTATTATTATATACTCAACATAGATATCACTCATTATCATTCTCTAATTCCCTACTTTTATCCACTGTATGTGGATATATTTATAACTGTTTGTGTTTTCAGTTCTTTGCTTGGATATATATATGTTTGTGTTTTCAGTTCTTTTAAATTTTACAGATAACTGTATACCTGTACTATATCATGGCTAGTTGCATAATGAAAAAATTTAGTTTTCTAGTCTTGCTTTTGTTAATTGTTTCTTGCGTTTGGCAGATAGAGGTTCATTCTCCTCTTCTAATATCGGTTTATACCGCTTATGTCAAGTGCTCACTGCCATCTCATGCATCCCATACCTGTTGGTCACCGTATAATAGAGTAGAATGTGTGTTATCTTTTAATATAAAGTGAGTGGAATGTGTTTTCTTTTTTGGTTACAGTAATTCAGGCATTGCATAATGAAAAAAATTTAGTTTTCTAGTCTTGCTTTTGTTATTTGTTTCCTACGTTTGGCGGATAGGGGTTCCTTCTCCTCTTCTTATACTGCTGACGTCACGTGCTCACTGCCACTATGCTTGTCCCATGCCAGTTGCTCACCGTATAATAGAGTGAGTAGAATGTGTCATCTTTTGTTTTTCTTCTTTTTTTACAGTAATTCAGGCGTTGCATAATGATATTTTTTTTTTTTAGTTTTTTAGTCTTGCTAACGTGTTTTACATTTAGGCATTCCATAATTTTTTTTTTCGTTTTTTAGTCATGCTTTGGTTATTTATAATTTTTATTTTATCTTTGTTTACATTTGCAGATAGAGGTTCATTCTCCTGTATCCTCCTCCTCTTCTACCGCTTAAGTTACGTGCTCACCGCCACCATGTACATCCCAGTGTACTGTATGGCTGTTGCCCACCGCATAATATAGTACAGTACACTATGTTAATTTCTTGCTGTACAGTAAATTTGAATATCTTTTGTAGACTCTTAAAAATATATACAGGGCCTTCTGCTTTGTTATGTAGTTATAAAATATGCTTTTACTTATCTTATATCTTTGGCATAGTGTGTCAATGTAAGGTTTGGAATGTATCTATGCCCTTTATCATTGTTTCCTATGGAAAATTAATTGTTTTTTCACGTGATTTTCCATTTACCCAACACTTCTGAGGACCTATCTTTGCGTTATTCTGAGAACAAGGAGTACAGTCTATATATACAGTCAACTATCTTTTTACGTGAGTTTAGATTATGCGACTTTGGAATAATGTGTGTCCTCAATAATAATAATAATAATAATATGATTCAAATCACAAGAATAACACAAGCAAGAAAAAACATGATACAGTTTAGAGATTAAGCGCCCGCCTCGTTTCCAATTTCCCGCCAATACGGCCATGTGCATCAGTTTCGCTTCACCCATCATACCGTGTGGATATAGCGCTTATTTTAACTGTTGTTGTGGTAAACATTGCATTTCCTGTGCTTTCAGTGATATTTTTATTCATATGTCATGGCCAGTAAACAACCAGGAAAAGATTGTGGAAATGCTCCTGCTCCCAAAAGAGTGAGAAAGTCTATAAACCTTGAGATAAAACTGCAAGTGTTGGCCCATTATGAGCGTGGTGAGAGTACAGTGGCTATAAAACAGTCGATACAACTAAGTGAAAGCACATTGCATACCATCCGTGAGAATGCAAAAAAAATAAAGAAAAATGCAAATGCTGGTGTTCTTTCAAGTTTGGCGAAGTCTTCATATGCAAGATTGGATAGTATGGAAATAATGGAACAGATGTTATGTACATGGATGACCATAAACAACAAACAAAAACCAAACATGCTGTCCAGTGTTGTGAAAGACAAAGCGAGTGAGATTTAAGAACATTTAAAGTCGCAGGTAGAAGGCGAAGTGAAGCCCTTTGCAGCTAGCCCTGGATGGTTTGCAAACTTTCAACATAGGTTTGGATATCACAGCCGCAAAACACAAGGCAAGAGTGCATCAGTTGATTTGGAGGAGGCAAAGCGATTTCCTAGCGAATTGAAGGCTATCATAGAGGAAGGGGGATATACTGCTAAGCAGATCAGTAATATGAACGAAACTGCTTTATACTTGAAAAGAATGCCAGACAGGACGTATATTTCCATTGAAGAATAACGTGCTGCAGGATATTAGGCAGCAAAAGATCTCTTTACACTGATGCTTGGTGCTAACGCTGAGGGTGACCTGAAGCTGAAGCCTGTAATGATTTATCACTCGGAAAACCCTCTTGCACTGAAGGATTATTATAAACAGTTACTTCCGGTGCACTGGAGTATTTTTAAAGATTATTTCTTGACACATCTCCCAAAAGAGTTAGAAGTTTATTGCAAGAGTCAGGATATACCCTTCAAAGTTCTTCTCGTTTTGGATAATGCACCAGCCCATCCTCCATCAATTGCCGATTTGAACCCGAATATAAAAGTTGTGTTTCTGCAGCCAAATACAACATCACTACTCCAACCAATGGACCAGGGGGTGATGCAAATGCTTAAATTGCATTACCTTAGGAACTCCTTTAAAGACCTCAGCAGGAAGATTGTCGTCACCATGGCCGACCTTGAAAAGCCACTGATACCCCCGATCTTTTATTTGTAGAAGTTAAGAAAAATGTGGTTAAAGATTACTGGAATGAGTTTAATATGAAGCATGCCATTTGGTTTGTGAAGGATTCTTAGGCTGAAGTTACACAGTCATGTTTGAATGGGGCATGGAAGAAACTTTGCCCGGATCTAACACTCATTCAAGGGTTTTGATCTCAATGAAAGACTTTCAGTGACAAAACTTGAGTGTGTTCAGCTGGCACAACGTGTGGGATTCTCCGACTTTGTTGAGGAGGATGTGGCTGCCTTGCTTGCTTCCCACGCAGAGGAGTTGACTGCCGAGGATATGGACGAGATGGAAGCTCAGCAACAATGTGAGGAGTAAAAGGTAGAGGAGGCAGCAGTGACACTTCATGGGAGCCCCATGAAAACACTCACTGTGAGGGACTTGACTGAATTTTTTAACCATTTGGTGAATGCTTTGGATATTTTAGGTAAAAAAGATCCTAATGTAGAGCGTGCAGGCTTGACATACCAAAGTGTCATGCAAGTTTTTGCCTGCTACAATGAACTTTTGCATGAGAAGAGGAGGGTTGCACAGCAGGTAACTCTTCATGCCTACTTCTCATCCAAAACAAGTGATTCTGATGACCCTCTACCCAGCACATCTAAGAAGCAAGAGCCCCAACCACAACCATTGGTTAGCTTTTCCACTTCCTCCTCCTATTCTTCTCCCTCTCCTACCATTTAGTCACCTGCTCACTGCCAACGTGCACATCCCAGTATACCTGTTGCCCACCTTATATAGAAAGAGATAATTTGTTTATTTTTTGTTTATCTGTCTATCTTTAATACTGTATTTGTTTACTTTTATCTTACTTACATATGTATTTCAGCTTGCTTATGTACTTGCAAAATGTGTTTAACTAGCTTATTTCTTTAGTCGATTGTGTATATACACACTTGTGGAACATAATCATGCCTATTAACATGATTCGTTATGGAAATATACTCTTTAAGTTACGCGAAATTTGAATTACATGAGCCTTTTGAGGACGTATCCTTGGGTATATATATATAGTTCCATAACAGTACATGATAGAATTAATCTGTAAGAAGGCTTGGAGAAAGAATTTTTTAAATTTATTGTTGCAATTGTTAATTTTCAACATAGCCACTATCATTGCATATGCACATGGCAATACGATTCTGTAGTTCATGGGAAACATTCTGCATGTGATATTAAATAATAACTTCAAACACATCAATTATCCTAGCTCACAAGTCCTCTAATTATTGATGTTTAGTTGAATAAACATTGATTTTCACATATCCCCACTAAAAAGAATCCGATGGAGTCAAATCTGGTGATCAGAGGGGCCAATATAAAGGAGTATGATCTATCTTAATTGACAGTTTAGATTTGCAATTCTTGGCAGGTTTCTTGACCAAGCTTAATGTTTTTGACTATTTCTTCACTAATTACATTGATATCCTTTGAAAAGATTAGCCAGGACCTATAAGTTGACCGAACTTTATGTCCTGCACATGCCAGGAAAAGAAAAACAGGAAATGTTGGACAGAAACAAAGAACCAGATATTTGACCTGTAATTTTCAGTAAAGTTCATATTGATGTCATGGAGTCAGTGGCCATTATCTTTACTCTCAAGCAAGCAAATCAAAATATAATGGTTCGCAAGTTTACATTCGAGAGACTCAAACAGTGGTGCACTGCATAAAGAAATGGGAGTTCTGTGGAATGTCTTATCTGAAATGGGTGACGCCTTTACACAATTTTTGACTCTTCAAATAAGATGAATTTTTATATGAGCACTTCATAAAGAAGCACAAATTATCTTGGTTTATGCTATGTAGACAATGACCCCATGGAGAGAGAGAGGGATGAGTATTAATAAGGAGAAAAAGGAGGAAGTCTCTTACAAGAAAACCCTGGTATACACCAAGCAAACAACAGCCAGATTCTCTTCTGTAATAACATGATGTAGTTCTCGCAGAGCTCTTTAATATCAAGTCCTGCATATGGTATTAATTATGCTCAGACTACTTTTGCAAATTTCTTTAGACATATTACTTTCTGTATAGCTATTACATTTTTTCTGGGGTCATGATAAGATAACATGGAGAAGGGTAAAGCAAAATAACACTCCAACATATTGTTTCCACTGCTTGGACCTATGTAACATCAATAAGCATTCAGAAGATTTTTACTGTCAAAATATCACTGTAGGTGGTGACTCAGATTCAGAAAAGTACAAAGTATCATAACCATTTAAACTGTCAATTCTTGTGAAAAATTTCATTATATTTACTCTATTAGACAGAATGTCTAGTAAGTAAGTGTCTGGATAGATTAGTCTTAACACTGGACCGGTACGGACACATTGGACATGTGTGAGGTTTCTCTCCAGTATGCGTGCGAATATGCTTTTTACAGCTGCTTATATCAGAAAACTTTGCTGGACAATATTGACACATGTAAGGTTTTTCACCAGTGTGAACTCGAGTGTGTTTGGTAACTGAACTTTTTTGATTGGCAGAATAGTCACAATACTGGCAATGATATATCTTGAATATATCTACAGGATGTACATCTTTCTTTCTGAATGGTCCTGGCTCCATCTGAAAGGAGAATCACTGCTTAATAATAAGCCGAAGTACAGTAGAAATTTTTTCCAAAAACAAAACAAAGATCACAGTCAGAGAAATCATACTGCCTATTAACAGTAACCAAGATGCTACTTGGTATACTATTTCATTATATAGCACTGAAATATATATGTCTAAGTGAAATTGCTAAGCCACTATATAGTACTGAAACACAAGTGCACAAAAAAACCTTAATTGTATAACTACAGCTATACTGTAACAGTGAAACCCAGTATAATTAGCCTTTAGTCTTCATATCAAATCCTGCCTCCTTTTACTTTTTGAAGCTCTCCAATTATGATAAGTGTCATATATGTTGTAATATTTTTGCATGCGGTATACCAAAATTTATATTACAATAGCTAAGAACAAGCTTAAAAGATAACACATATCTTTTTTTTCCTATTATAAAGTACAGACACTCCCCAAATTGATAAGTTAGGTTCCAGAAGTCCGTTCATAAGATATGTTTGGGTAAAATAAAAGTACTGTACAGTATATACATATGCAGTACTGTACAGTACTTAAACTAAAGACACTTTACTACATAAAACATAAAGTATACGTTATCAATGAAGTTTAGTACAGTAATAATAATGTAATAATAGAGTACAGGACAGTAATATATACAATACTACATGGGTAGATACTGGGTAGGTTTTTGTTTGTATTTGTGAATGTTCATAACTCGGTTGTTCATAGGCCAGGGGAGCTTCTGTACTTCCTGAATGGCTAAAATCAAGATAATGTCCGACAAAGACTACTCTTCTCAAACTCGACCAGTAAGTACATTTACATATATTGCTCCATAAGAAGTTTCATAATTAATGTAAAAATTTGCCTTAAAAATAATAATTTTCTTGTGTGGTGCTTCAATGAAGTATTGACTGCAGTATTTATTAGTGTCCCCTCACCAGTTTGTTTATGGATTTGGAAAAATATTTACTGTATACACACATATGTTCTCATTAGCAATGACATATTTTAAGTTTCAGATGTTCTGAAGGAAGAAAAGAATAAAAACATCTTTTCCTCTGCATATTCACTAATGACAGTGAAAAAATCCCTTAAGTAGAAATTCTCCCTAGAAAATTTTCCCCTAAGGGAAAAATTAAAGCCATCTTGGGTATGGAGTAAATTATGAAAAATTTAAATAATATAGCATCAATATTGTTCAGTATAATTTTGCAAAAATACATTAATGAAAAGGCACAGCCCTACCTCAATAAAAGCAAGGACAGTGTACATTGGAGTGACACTGATTGTTCCATCCATATACTAATTACAAAACTTCTCTTGATACCATGCATTCCTTTTTTTTATATTCAAATATTTTTTTTTAATTCTTATTTCATAAATAAGGAAGTAATTATTTATATTTGGAGAGCACAGTATATATTCTTCAGTGATGATAGTAACCTCAGTATGCTGTGGTTCAGAAACTGAATTTTGGTTTTTTGTCCAAACTAATATCTTTTCAAAATTTCACTGATGGTAAACTTGTTACAGCACCATCATCTATAATTCAACTGTGCAGGATATTGACTTCTGGGACTCTCCTGTTTATTTCTTGCTTGATTTTTCATTTCTTGCAATGCTTTTCATTGCTTTTCTGCATGTCACATTCATTCCATAAAATGTTATACACTTAGCACACCATCGCAATATTTTTCATTTTATTTTGCACTACAGACTAGAACAGTGATGTTGTTACTATATGGTATTACTGTTATCAGCTAATTCCTAATCCTTCATGCATACTTAGCTTTCCAAAGCTACTCTGAATCTGCCTTTTTAAAACTCATAAATTGCATGGGTGCTTCTAAACATAGTAAAAAAAAATTTCAAATAGGTCCTCGTATAACGTCGTTCCGACTTGAGTCGTTTCACCGTTACATCAGAGGCCAATAAATAATTAATACTGTATATGATTAATAAATTAATTTTTTGACCTACCTGGCTGGTGCAGTAAATTAAAATCGCGCGCAAAAACAGTTTATAAGCGGGGCAGACGAATACACAGCTAGCACCACGACTATAGTCATATTCATCCAGTTAATGGCTTTAATTTTTTTTATATATATATATATATATATATATTGGATTTTATTGAAGGATTATACTGAATTAAAAAAAAAAAAGCTGTAAATACGATTTTATTCGAAATACACAGATGTATTCATACATATCATGTTAATGCTTTACAGTATTTATTTATATGTTTATATATTTGGTTATATTGAAGGATTATATTCAATTTAAAAGAAAATAAAACACAGCTGTAAATATGATTTTATTTGAAATACACTGCTGTATTCGTATTTATCATGTTAATGGCTTTATTTCTTTATTTGTTTATGCATTTGGTTATATTGAAGGATTATATTTAATTAAAAAAAAAAACACACAGCTGTTAATACGATTTTATTCGAAACCGTTTGAGCGTTGCGTAAAATTCCTGCATCACGCGGCATTAGAAAAGGAAGAAGAATCACCGCTCAGTTAATTCCCGCCTTCCATATTTGTGCCTAGTGTTTTCGTCTGCTCTCTTGTTGTGTTCTCTTTTTACTGACATTACTATGCCTCCCAAACGTGTTAATGATAGTTCTGATGGCAGGGCTACTAAGAAATAAAAAGCCATCGCCATCAAAATTAAAATTGAAGTGGTAAACCGTACAGATAAGGGAGAATTTTCTATGAACACCGGCAGAAAACTTGAATTAGCTCGTACGACCGTGGCCATGATCATCAAGAACAAAGATCAAATCCGTGACCACATGAAAGGTTCGACCCTTATAATGTCCACTGTGATCACGAGGCAGTGTAGTCGCCGAGATGGAGAGATTGTTAGTGCTTTGGCTTGAAGACCAAAATTCACGGCGTTTCCCACTAAGCCTTATGTTAATCCAGGAAAAGGCTAAAATATAATTCAAAGATATGAAAAGAAAAAGGGGGTAAGGAAGTGCAGGTGAGGAGTTTGTTGCTAATAGAGGGTGGTTTAATTGTTTTAAGGCTCGTGCTAATTTCCATAATATAGGAGTGCAAGGGGAAGCTGCTAGCGTTGATGAGGAAGCAGCAGAAATGTTTCTCATTGCATAAGCCGAGATAATAATGGAGGGGGGTTACTGTGCCGAACAGGTATTCAATGTAGATGAGACTGGCTTTTTCTGGAAGCGTATACCTAGTCATATGTACATCGCCAAGGAGGAGAAGACAGCACCAGGTCATAAAGTTAGCAAGGAGAGACTGACTTTGCTTTAGAAGCCTAATGCTGCTTGAGACTGTTAGCTGAAGCCCTTGTTGGTTTATTTGGCAGAAAAACCAAGGGCACTCAAGGGCATTTTGAAGGGTCAACTGTCAGTCATCTGAAAGTCAAACAAGAAGGCTTGGATAACCCTTCAAAGATTTGAGGACAGGCTCAGCAACCATTTTCTGCCTGAAACGGAGAGGACTGTGCTTCAAAGGGTCTGCCCTTTAAAGTTTTGCTAATCCTGGACAATGCCCCTGGTCATTCTGCCCATTTGGATGACTTTCATCCTAATGTAAAGGTGGTTTACCTTTCACCTAAGACCACTTCCTTGTTACAACCAATGGCTCAGGGGGGCCTCTTTCAAAGCCTACTACCTCCGAAGAACAATCGCTATGGCTCTCAGGGCAACGGAGGACAAAAACCTGACTCTCAAGGACTTCTGGAAGTCGTACAACATTCTTTATGCTGTTAAGAATATTGATGATGCTTGGGAGGAAGTGATGCAAACACTACTGAATGGGATATGGAAGAAAGCATGCTCCTATTTTGTGAATGACTTCTGAGGCTTTGAGGAGACAGTTGAGGCTGTAACCAAGAATGTAGTTGTCAGGATTAAGGAGCTCTAGTTGGAGGTGGAGGTTGATGATGTAAAAGAGCTCCTGGAATGTCAGTGAGAGGAGTTATCTACTGAGGATCTCAATCAGCCGGAAAAGGAAATGCTTAAAGAGGAAGAACTACCAAGCCCAGAGCTAAAGAGATTCACAACCAAGGAATTGGAAGAATTGTTTGCCTTGCCAGAGGAATTGTTGGCAAAGCTTGAGGCTCAGGACCCAAACGTTGCCAGGTACAATAAGGTGGAGAGAGGGATCAATTTCCAGAGGTGTTACAAGGAAATATATGAGAAGACGAGGGCATCCTTCCAGATTCGCCTTGACCAATTCTTTGTGAAGGCATCTGCCCCAGTACCTCCATTATGTTCTTTTGCCTCTCTAGACTCACCTGCCCCAGTCTCCTCAGCACCTGCCTTTTCAACTTTCACCTTCCAATAAGCCAGTCTCTCCCTCCCTTTCAATGCCCCTTCCGGTGTGCAAGCCAACCACATAAGTAAAGGTAAGTTATAATGCACTGTACTGTAGTTTAATATTACTATTGATAGATTTAAAGGTAAGCAATATTACAAAGTTTAGTTTTAGTATTTTTTTTATCATAGATTAAGATCACATATTTTTTCTTATATTTTAAATTATTTATATTTAACATAGGTTGGAAGCCCTAGGTTCAAATTTAGGTGTGTTCCGACTTACGTCAAATATTTTAAGTCTCAACATTTTTCTGTCTCCTTGTATCCCGTTAAAAATCTCTCTTCGAGTCTCCTATTTAAGAACTGAGGCGCTCTCAGAGAAAAAATGGAGGAAATACTTTAGGCACATATTTCCACTGATTGATCTACTTTACGGGCTCTACACAATGGGAATCAACACTGTAACTCATCGAGGTTTCAGTTAAACTAAGCTGCCCCTCCCTCATCTGTTTCAAGTGCCATCATCTTTTTTGTTGCTTTTCACTGAGATCAGTTATGTCAAATTTAACAATTTTATTTCTAAGTATTAATTTTAAGTTTGATATGGGATTCTATATTATGCAAGTCTTAAGAAAAGATAAATGATTGGAAAATCATTGTTAACACATGTATGAAAGAAGTGTTATGAAGTGGTGATAACCACAACACTCATGTCCATAGTCGTGAAGGTGGGATTTAGTGCCAACTTACTCTGAGATAATATTATCTCTCAATATTTTTTGCATGATAATAATACAGCTATCCCATAATATGTGAGATAGATAGGAAATTCTGTTCTTACAAATGCACCTCGTTCCTTTTATACGCGATTTTTTTATACACGAAATTGCGATAATGCCCAAAAAAAATTATAGTAAAAAAATTCTAATTTCGCAAATAACGCGCCCCCCCTCCAAAAAAAAAAAAAAAAATTTTACTTCTTCCACGATTACAAAGAGGATTACGATAAGAAAAGATCATCATCATCATTATATATATATATATATATATATATATATATATATATATATATATATATATATATATATATATATATACAGTGTTGCCTCACTTATCGCGGTAGTTCGGTTCCGGGACCCACCGCGAACCAGGAAATCCGCGAAGTAGGATCCGCCTATATGTACATAGATATTTTAATATATTTTTACGTTTGCGCTGTATAAACCCTCCCTGCACTGTTAAAAAAACACCCTTTACATTATAAATAACAGCAAGCAAAGTAAATTTTTATGAAAGTGACAGAAAAATTACGGTGATTGAGGTGATAATGACTTGACATACATACTCATTTACAATTATTTTTTCATTTACGTACTGTATAAACCCTCCCTGCACTGTTAAAAAAACACCCTTTACATTATAAATAACAGCACGCAACGTAAATTTAAAAAAAAAATGAAAATACTGAAAACGTTTTTTTTTCAATATTTTAATATTTTTGCGTATACCAATAAAATAAAATAATAATTTATCCCAAAAAAAACCGCGATAGAGTGAGACCGCGAACCAAGAAGCGCGATACAGCGGGGTAACACTGTACATATATTGGTGAAAATTGGCTTGGTAATACCGTAGAGTAGCTGATGCATGGAACAGGATTCCTAGTAGGATAATAAATGCCAATATATATATATATATATATATATATATATATATATATATATATATATATATATATATATATATATATATATATATATATATATATATATATATATATATTGGCATTTATTATCCTACTAGGAATCCTGTTCCATGCATCAGTTACCCTACGGTATTACCAAGCCAATTTTCACCAATTTCCCTTCTGAACCTAAATTTATCAAGCTTAAATCCATTACCCATTACAAGTTCTGGTTTGATCATGAATTTTCAAAACTTTATTAATATCACCCTTGTTAATCCCTTTAAACCATTTATACACCTCAATCATATCCCCCTAACTGTGCGCTTCTCTAGAGAATGTAGATTAAGTCTTTTAATCTGTCATATGGTATATTTAGGCATTGCATAATTAAATTTTTTTTTCGTTTTTTAGTCTTGCTTTGGTTATTTATAATTTTTATTTTATCTTTGTTTACATTTGCAGAGAGGTTTGTTCTCCTGCATCCTCCTCCTCTTCTACCGCATAAGTTACTTGCTCACGGCCACCATGCATGTCCCAGTGTACTGTATGGCTGTTGCCCACTGCATAATAGAGTACAGTACAGTAATACATGCTAATTTCTAGCTGTAAAGTGCATATGAATATCTTTTGTGTACTCTTAAAAATTGATACAGGGCTTTCTGCTTTGCTATGTAGTAATAAAATATGTTTTTTACTTATCTTATATCTTTGGCATGGTGTGTCTATGTAAGGTTTGGAACGTATCTATGCCCTTTATCATTGTTTCCTATGGAAAATTATTATTTTTTCACGCGATTTTCCATTTACCCGACACTTCTGAGAACCTATCTAGGCGTTATTCCGAGAACTAGGTGTATATTAAAGCAAGTTGAGACTGAAAATATTTTGTGAATACTTGACATAGTGTGACATATACAGCAGTATTTCCCACAACCCTCTTGCATGGCCCACCATTAGCCATTTGGCATACAAAAAATAAACAATTTTCCCCAGAGGTGATAAAGATTAAACAAATGCACCCAACAAACATAAACCTTATGATGGAATTGCACAATATAATATTTGTATATACTGTACAGGTGTTTGAATTTATAGTTAACTCTACAAATATCACTGAAATCCCAATTTTATATTTACTTTTACTTCAAGATGGTGTCCACTGGTGTATAATCCCAAAAGGGCATCATGAGTTCTGAATTTCCCCCAAGGCATTAATGCTGACAAATATGCCTCACTGGAATAAACATTAAGGAAATGAATTCTGAATTTCTCCCAAGGCATTAATGCTGACAAATATGCCTCACTGGAATAAACATTAAGGAAATGTTGAATATTATGGTGTCAAGATGTTTGTTGGAATTTTCAACACATACATATATCACAGAGCCCGTTTCAATATCTTGCCAAGTGCAATATAATAAAAATAACACTTGGTAGTAGGGTTGGATTTGAAACCTGATTCATACTTAAAATTTGTGACATATGTATCCTTGAGTGTTCTATCAGTTAAACACAATGTACATGCCGATTACTGAATATATAAACCACCATCATAACTTTCATGAAACTTCTTACTTCATAAAGTCTGAGGTAAAACGAGACCTTGTTTATGAATCACTGCAAGCTTTGAGGAGTACTTTCTACATAGCCTGGTATGGTAATGGTTGTTGTATTTCCTGGATCTGTAAGTCTTTGTATTCCAAGTTAGTAAAATTAAATTTAAACTTCGTGTGGATTAACCGTTCATATTTATTGTATAAAAAAGTTTTGGCATTTAATCAACAAAGGGTTTATTTTCTTACTAAATGCACAAAAATGAAAAATCATTGATTCCATGTGAAAAACTTTACTCATACTTTATTATTATTATTATTATTATATTGGCATTGACAATATTATAATTTATTATTTATACATCTGTATGTCTGTGTAGTCGCCGTGGCTCAGTCGGTAGCGTCTCCGACTCTGAGGCGTCAGGTCGAGGGTTCGCGCCCCGTCACGGTCTGAGGTTAGCAAAAGCATGCACTCAGCGTAAGGATTACATCTGCCAAAACAAGTCCTTCGCAAGAAGGCAACCGTCCTAGCCCTTGGTTGATAAGGGAGTCCGTGACGTAAAACCGGAACCGGATACATCTGTATGTCTGTATCCCTTGCAGGAGCCATTTTCCATCAAACTGTCATTCTAAATATTAGTAAAAACGTTTGTATTTGAATGCTTTGCAACGAGTTTTGTTTAAAGAATGAATAGGAATAGTTAGAGTGCCAAACCACCCTACAATAATACTCAGTAACAATATAAATCTTTTAATAGTAAAGTAAAACAACGAAGTTAAAAAAAATAAAAATAAATATCCTAAGACCATAACTTTTAATAATACTTCCATGTCCTTAAACCCCTCTCTGAACACTATTGCAGGGTTACGCCCCAAGAACTTTATATTCACTACCAAATTCCAAGACTTCCCGAATGGCAAATTGAAACTGATAAAGGACTAGCCTGCAAATGGGGAAGTCAATGATGTCTCTTCTAAGTTATAGGTTTGTGCCATATTACAGAATATTCACTTTATAAGGGAGTTATATCAAGGGCTTTGAAGTCTCAAAAGTTATGTACTTGCAGTTATAATTACCAATATTAAAGGTAAATAATTTTGGGTATATATACCCTAATAAGGACAAGTAAAAAAATTATTTTCACAAAATATAAACACTGAATACTTCTATTTCAATTATTAATACTTAATACAATACAAAATGCAATATTCCATTCTTAATCACTTAAAACAAAACCATGTAATTACATTTTTTATCTCATATCTAATTCTTAACATATACAATACAAATATTATTCACTTTAGACAACAACATGCAAACACATTTTTTATCTCAAGCCTAACATTTTTCCAATGTTAAAATACAAATTTTATCTTCTCCACAGGATAAATTATCCCATGTTTTCAAGGCCCCTCTTAATGCCAGATGCATGACAGACAATACAGAGAAGAGTAAAAATAATATTACAAATGTTTAAGAAAGCTTGAACATCATCCTAGCCTCATATACAGTAGAAAATGCTAACAATCTCGTAAAAAGAGTTGAATATTTCTTCATTATTGGTGATTGTGCTCACAAACTTCAATAAACCATTATATTTTTTTGTCATCATTTTTTGTGTGTATTAATGTTTCTAAGATGTAGGAGTCAGGTTCACTTCATATATATATATATATATATATATATATATATATATATATATATATATATATATATATATATATATATATATATATATATATATATATATATATCTAGTCACCTCTCGAATAGGTTCAGAAATGACTGCGTAATTCAAGTTTCGTATAATTTAAAGTCTATTTTCATAAGGAATAATGCTAATAGACATAGATACGTACCACAAGCATGTATAAAAAACTATACCAAAGAATACAGCTAAGTAAAACACATTTTACAAGTACATAACCACGCTGCAATACATATGTAAGTAAGCTAAAAATAAACAAGTAAGATTAAAGATACAGTATACAGATAAACAAAAATATTAACAAATTAACTCACTTTACTTACGGTGAACAATTGTGTATGGTGGCGGCGATCACAGCGCTAAGCCATAATGACTTTCTGACTGGATTATTCAGAGAAAAATGAACCTAATATCCACTAACCTGAGCTTGTTACTTTATCTGCAGTGTGGTCGGTCAGTACCCTCTACAATATAGGATTTTCACCCTTACTGGAGTGAATTTTCCACATAAGTCATTGTTGTACTAGTAAAACAATGATTTATGACTCTCCCTCTCTCTCTCGCTCTGTAGTATATATATATATATATATATATATATATATATATATATATATATATATATATATATATATATATATATATATATATATATATATATATATATATATATATATACACTGTACATACAGGGAGTCCTCATATAACGTCGTTTTGAGATTACGACAATGGCTGCTTAAAAAAAAAAATAATAATAATAATACTGTTCATCCATTTATTTTTCATTTTTATATATACATAAATTTGTTTTTGTCTAGTTTCCCTTATCCTTCCTTCCTGGTGGTCCTCTAGGGGTTAAAAGTTGGACCACTTGAAGTAGCCAACGGTCCTCTCACAGACATGTTTACATGTATATCTCTTATCTGTATTTACCAATGAAAACTTGGAATATATTCCATAGGTAGCATACATATTCACAGGCTGTCTCGATAATATACTTAGTACAATAAATATCATGAGGGAGGATGTAATAAAAGATATAGATAAATTAAAGGCTCATAAATCTCTGGGACCTGATGAAATTTATGCTAGAGTATTAAAGAAGTGCACGGCAGAGCTTAGTTGTCCACTAACTGCACTATTCTATAATTTAATAAAATTAGGATTGATACTCAAGGAGTGGAAATTGGCAGATGTGGCACCAATATTTAAAAAGGAGAATGGGTTAAAAAGAAAAACTATAGACCTGTATTTTTTCTTTTTAAATTCAAAATAATTTTTCAATATAACCAACCGTATATACAAAAATAAATAAATAAAGCCATTAACTTGATAAAATATGACATACTACTGTAATATTTTTTATGTTTATAAGTGTGTTTTATATCGTATAGTTTTGTTTTCTATAAATTATGCATTGATTGTTTTTTTTGCCTTTCCAGTGCCTGCCACCTATCTCGTCAGCAGCTGACATGGCAATCTTTCTCCTGATAAGCAAGTCTCTCCCTCCCCATGTAAACACACCACATGAGTACAGTATACTATACAGGTACTATTTAGTTTTGTACTATACAGTAACAGTACAGGTATTGTAGTGCAATATAGTACAGATATACTTACGTATGTGTTGTTTTATTATACTGTACAGTACCTGTATATTAAGTTTATTTTAAAGTTTAGGAATACTATTAAGATTAGTTTTATTAATTTTTAAAACCCATTAGGAGCATAGGGTCCCCCGAAGAAAAAAAAAAAAAAAAATATATATATATATATATATATATATATATATATATATATATATATATATATATATATATATATATATATATATATATATATATATATATATATATATATATATATATATATATATATATATATATATATATATATATATATATATATATATATATATATATATATATATATATATATATTAGGGGACCCAGCTTCGAATCTAAGTGACTTCGACTTACATCGATTTTCGACTTGAGTCCGCTTTCAGGAATGGAACCCTGACATTATATGAGGACTCCCTCTATATATATATATATATATATATATATATATATATATATATATATATATATATATATATATATATATATATATATATATATATATATATATATATATATATATATATATATATATATATATATATATATATATATATATATATATATATATATATATATATATATATATATAAGAGAGAGAGAGAGTTATAAATCATTGCTATATTAGTACAACAATGACTTAAGTGGAAATATCATCCCCAATAAAGGTGAAAATCTCATTTTGTAGAGGGTACTGACCGACTAACTGCAAACAAAGCACAAGCTCTGATTAGTGGTCATTAGGTCCATTTTTCTTCCACTCAGCACCTCGTTTTTACTCGCTCGCATTAATCGTGCAATTCAAATTGTTTTTACTCTCTTAATATATATATATATATATATATATATATATATATATATATATATATATATATATATATATATATATATATATATATATATATATATATATATATATATATATATATATCAATCCCTCGTTTATTGCGGGTGTTACGTTCTGGCACCACCTCACCTACGATAGGTGAAAATCCACAAAGTAGCAGCACCATATTATATGAGTGTGACAGGTAAGTTTACCATAAATAACAGCGTGCAAGTGTAAAGCTATATGAGCGTGATAGGTAAGTTTACCATGAATAACCTATACGTACTGTACAAAAATAATACCTATAATAATAATTATATTTATAAAAACAATAATGATAATACAGTAACTTTACGAGACTAACATGTGAGAGCAGAGAGGGGTACAGTAATAATGACGAAGAGGGTGATGATGATGTTTACATACTGCACAGCCGATGACAGCGCGAAGGGTGCACACGTAATAACTGAATGGGTGAGGCGAGACAAGGGAAGATGCTGGAAGAATCAAGCTTCAGTCAAAAAGCCAATCAGACCCCAGGATACAGAACACAATTCTGAGATTAGTCGTCTCCCACCCATCAGCCAATATCATCCACTATCTCACGTAGGTGCGACCCTTTGTGTTTTCCAAGACGCAGATATCTACGTAGCATATACCGTACCAGTATCGTATTTTATATGGTGCAATACTGTGAGTGACATGTTTAAATTTCTGTTTTTTAATATTTTTTTTATAAAAAAAAAATGAAGATACTGGAAATTTTAATATTTCCACATATCGTGGATTCCTGCGATATACCCAGAAAATCTGCGGTATAAAATACATATGCTCGCCATAAAAACTCGCGATGCACTGAATTCGCGGAAGGTAAACCACGATATAGCGAGGGATTACTGTATATATATATATATATATATATATATATATATATATATATATATATATATATATATATATATATATATATATATATATATATATATATAGATATATATATATATATATATATATATATATATATATATATATATATATATATATATATATATATATATATATATATATATATATATATATATATATATATATATATATATATATATATATATATATGAATCATTTTTACCCCAACCAGGACTTGAATCTAGGATATATAATTATTATGCCAAGGCACTACCAACTACACCACAGAAGGTCTTAAAAGGGAAACAAACCTTACAGCTTTTATCTGCTATACTAGGAATGAATGCATTCTATCTGAATGCCACTCTGTTCATATTACAGTTTCCCCAAAAATCACTCGTGGCTTCATTTTCGCATTTAATTCAACTCCCAATCTCATTCGGGACCAACAATAAGCAAATAAGCACATTGCCATATGTGAATACATGAATCAATTTTACCCTGACCGGGACTTGAACCTAGGACATATAATTACTATGCCAAGGTGCTACCAACTACACCACAGAAGGTCTTAAAAGGGAAACAAACCTTGCAGCTTTTATTTGCTATGCTGGGAATGAACGCATTCTATCTGAATACCACTCTGATCATATTACAATTTCCTTCAACCTCACTCGTGGCTTCGTTTTCACATTTAATTCAACTCCCAATCTCATTCGGGACCAACAATCGAATAAGCACATGGTACGACTGGTATGCCCGATCCCTGGACTGAATTGCCATTGAGCAGGCACAGTCAAACCAAGGATTGGGGAAAGAAAAAGTTTTCATAGAGAAGGGGATGAACGCCTCCATTACAGCAGTTACGATGTCGGCAATTTTTAGGGCTTCCTGATCAAGGTTGTGGGTCTGAAAGTAGTAGTCTTGTCATGAGAAGTCAAAGAGAAAGTTACACAAATCATCGTGTTGGGTACACTCAAAGTGACGAAGGTGGCATTGAGTAATAGGAATTAATGGAAGAGGAGCAAAAATGGAGATTGAGATGAAAGTGGTCAAATTTACCAAGAGGGGAGAGCATAAAATATGAGTAGTTAGAAGGAGTAGAGGCAAAAAATTAATCAAGAGTGTTAGCTGCATGTTTATGGTGATCAAGAACACAGTAGGATGCTTGATGATCTGCTCCAAATCATGAATGAAAAAAAACAAAGGCCTCACTTCCTCCCACATCAGTTAGAAGATCGAAGCAAATCACTGTGGTGCACATTGACGTCTCAAATATAGAGAACTTCAGCATGTGGGTGAGAAGATAGCAATGACTCCTTGCAAAAGGACAGATGTTAAAAGAAGGACACATAGTAGAGTTAGGAGAGCAGTAGCAATAATAAAGAAATATATACCACGTACAAGCACTTAAAATTTCAGCAATAGGGCTGGTTGTCAATTGTTTTAAAGGTGCCAGTGATCTCTACAAATATTAAAAAATATAAGCAAGGTGTCCAGTAAAGGAAATTTTCACAGTATTTTTAAGTTAAACATAATGTGCAACTGAACTTTCTTCATTCAAATATCCATATCAGTTGGTATTACGAAATTCCACTTCAAATCATATGAAAGGCAAATTGTACGATGTTCCATTAGTCCCACTTACAAGTAGTATTACATCATTGCATGTACAGGTATTATACTTTTGTCAATAAAATATCAATCAATTCCATTATCATCTTGCTTGAACAGATTCTAAATTTTTCTGTTATTGAATAAATTTCCGGGAAGTTCTCATTGTAGCACACATTACAACTGGTGGTAGTAAGAGGAATTCAGTGGCTGAAGGAAGCTAAACCATTTCTCCCAGCTGTGACCCACTAAGATAACTTCGTCACTAATATTTATCAAAATTAAGAAGAGAACTTTTTGGGACTAGTGCAAGGGGTGGATGCTATTCTAATAAAGAGCTGGGCAACCTCTGCCTCCTATAGTTCATTCTCTCTTAATCTGCATTTTCTTCTATCTTGTGCCTGAAGGAGGAGACAATAATACTGCTTACCTGTTCCCCTGCATGTCATAAAAGTCAACTACATGGAGAATTGCAAGGGGAGTGGCATCCCCTTCACATATTCTTTCATGAAGAGTTTAAGCATACAAGACCCTTAATGTAAGCTTTGACTCGGTCACCTTCCTCTATACCAAGAGATTTAATCTATAGACATTTATGTAAAGACATCACTGGAATAGAAAAAAAAAATACATAGGAGGAAAATAATAAATATGCTAACATAATTACTTACAATAGAATAAATGAAGTATTACACTAACTGCATGTCGGCTGAGCCAAGAAATGCGCATTCACCATGATCCACACATACCTCAACCACTCCTCTCTGCTCCTTGGGGATAATGGGTTGCCATGTCTCCCCCTCTACCACACTGCTTGGGTCACCCACAAGGTAGGCAGGCAAGGATATCCTACAATGAGGCCCGACAGCCGCAGCTGGTTTACCCGCACTGCTTCATCACGTGGCAACTCCCCTCACACCTGTCCACCACAATATACTGAGCTAGCAGGTGTGAGAAACTCCTTTGGGCTGTGTCATAATTGCACAATCTTCCTCCACTCATTCCTATCTCTTGCATGCACTCTTCCCTGTTTCACTGACATTCCATGTCTATTCAGTGCTCTTCTCATGCCATTCATCCATCTCATTCTAGGTCTCCTTCTTGCCCTAACTCCAATCACTTCTGAACTCCACACTCCCTTCACTGTTCGTTCATAACTCATCCTTTCCATGTGTCCAAACCATCTCAACATACACTGATCTAACCTATCCGACAGCCTCATTCAAATACCCGTTCTTTGCCAGACATCCTCATTCATTACTCTATCTATTCTAGATACACCAATCATAACTCTCAAACACCTCATCTCCATTACATTCAACTTGTTCCTTTCATCCTCTCTTGCATTCGAAGTCTCTGCCAATGCTGTTGGCACAATCACACCTTCCTTCTCTTTTCATTCATTCCCAAATAGCTATTTCTCATTACATTTTTCAATCCACCTAGACATTTACTTGCTTCCTTCAGTCTGTGAGTTACCTCTACATCCACTCCTTGATACATGCAACCCCAGATACTTAAAACTCGCAATTTCTTCGAACAACTCCCCATTCACTCCTACATTCAATCTGCCAACATTAACACTCCTTGTGCATCTGTTGACTTTACTTTTACCAATATTCAGCCGCAAATGCCTTCTTCCACCAGTACAGTATCATCCGCAAATAGCAACTGACTCAGTTTCCACAACCTTCCATCCTCACCCACTAGTTCCAAGCCTCTGTCTAATACTCTTTCATTTACTTCCCTTACCACTCCATCCATATTCACATTAAACAACCATGGCGACATTACACAACCTTGACGTAACCCTACAGCACCTCAAACCAATCACTCATACCATTCCCAACTCTCACACATGCTCTACTATTCATGTAAAAACTCTTTACCGCATTCAACAAACTTCTACTTATTCCATACAGACGCAACACCCTCCACAATCCCTCTCTATCTAAGCTGTCATACAATTTTCTCTAAATCCATAAAGGCCCAAAATGTGTCCCTACTTTTCTCCAAGAACTTCTCACAAACCTGTCGTACTGCAAACACCTGATCCACACATCCTTTTCCTCTCCTGAACCCACTCTGTTCTTCCCCAATCAATCTCTCAGTACCTCTCCTAATTCTCTCGATTAACACTTCCATATACCTTGCCAACTACACTCAACAAACTAATTCCCCTAAAACTACTACATTCATACTTATCTCCCTTCCCTTTGTAAAGTGGAACTACACTTGCACTTCTCCAATCAACTGGGAGCCTCCCTCTCCTGAAACATACATTTAATAACCTAAACATCCATTCTACTAATGCCTCCCCAACTTTTGACAAGTATTCAGCATGACACCCATCTATCCCTGGTGCTTTACCTGCTTTCGTTGCTCTCAATGCTAAACGTACTTCCTCTTTTGTTATATTTCTATCATTCTCATATCCTAACATTGGCATTCTCCATTCATTTTCCACAGCCACAATCTCTGCCTTTCTATCATCTTCCTCATTTAGCAGGTTCTTGAAATATTCAGCCCATCTCTCTCTCTCACCTTTATTTCATCCACCAGTAATTGCCCATCTGCTCCTTTGACCCTCTCCTCCCTACCACATTCACCTTTCCTCACTCTTTACACTTCCTTCCAAAAATCTTTTTATTTCTTTAAAAATTCTCAGACAAGCATCTGCCCCACCATACCTCCGCTTCTCTCTTTGCCTCCCTCACCACGTGCTTCGCTAACCTCATTTTTGCACAGTACCTTTCATACGTCTCTACATTACCAACCTGCAACCATACCTCATAAGTCTGCTTCTTTTCAGCCACTACTGCACTCACCTGCTCATTCCACCATTCACTACCTTTCCTTTTACTTCCACCAGTTAGTCTCCTTCCGCACATTGCCTCGGCACACTTCTAAACTTCCTCCTTGAAACATCCCCATTCTTCTTCCACTCCCGCCTTCACTACATTCCACACATTTCTCACACTAGCCTTTTACTCACAGTCTTTCTCTTATACAATTAATTCACTTTTAGCACTTCTCCTTCTCTTGCTTCTCCTCTCTCCTCTCACTCTCACTCCACTCTCCACTAAATAATGATCAAATATTCCACCACTAACTCCTCTCAGTACAGTCACATCTAATTCTCTTCCAATCACCCTCCTGTTCACCACAACATAATCCATTAATGCTCTGTCAAGTACTCTTCCATTATCCACTCTGACCCAAGTATACTTGTAAACATCCTTCTTTTTTTTAAATACGAAAAGTCTCTCATTAAATGTTGGTCTGCATCAAGGGTCTGCTTTGAGTCCATATCTATTTGATCTGGTCTTGGATGTAGTAACTCAAAGTATTCAAGATCAGTCACCATGGTGTATGCTCTTTGCAGATGACATTGTACTGTGTAGCAACAGACGAGAGGTAGTGGAGGAGAAGCTTGAGGAGTGGAGAAGAGTGATGGAGGATAGAGGACTGAAAATCAGCAGGAAGAAGACAGAGTACTTGAGGTGGAGAGATCATGAGGATGGGGAGGTCAATTTGCAGGGGTTGTTGTTGAAAAGAGTTGAAAAGTTCAAGTATTTGGGATCAACAGTAGCAGAGGATGGTGACCTAGAGGAAAGTGTCTGGGGTGCTGTGCGACAGGAGAATAGGGATTAAGTTGAGGGGTAAAGTGCATAAGACAGTTTTGAGACCTGCGATGATGTATGGAGCAGAGACATGGGTAATAAAGAAGACACAAGAGAGAAAACTGGATGTGGAAGAGATGAGGATGTTGAAATGGATGTGTGGGGTGACAAGAAGCGATAAGATCAGAAACGAGGTAATTAGAGGTACCTCAAAAGTTAGAGAAATATCAGATAAGATACAAGAAAGTAGACTAAGATGGTATGGTCATGTCGTTAGGAGGGATGAACAGTATGTTGGGAGGAGGGTGATGGAAATGGATATACAGGGTAGGAGGAGGGGAGACCAAAGCGTAGGTGGATGGATTGCATCAATGACGACCTGAGGTCTAAAGGTTTGTTGGGTAATGAGGTATGGGACAGAAACAAATGGAGAACTCTGGCCAGAAACATCGACCCCACATAAAAGTGGGAAAAGATGTAGACGAAGATGAATTAGAAATCAACATCTCTCTCTCAGTACATATTTCTATCATTTTCTCTCCACTCTCATTCCTACCAGGTACTCCATACTTCCCAATTACACCATCCACTGACTCATTCCCTAATCTAGCATTCAAATCTCCCATCAACACTACATTCACATTCATTCCTAAGTCTTCCACACACTCATTCAATTTCATCCAAAATTCTTCTCTTTCTTCCTCACTTCTTTCACTGTCAGGGCCATATGCGCTCACAAATGTCCAAGTCTCGCATCCCAGCCTCATTTTAGCCGCTATTATTCAAGAAGATACTTCCTTCCATTCTACCACACACTTATTCATATCTTCACTTACTAACAGAGCGACTCCCTCTCTTCCGCTCAACTCCAGACACCCTACCTACCACTCTCCCAAATGTCACCTCACCATTCCCTTTTGTCTTAGTTTCGCTCAGTGTAAGTACATCTATCTTTCTCTCCACAAACATACTCCCTATCACCTCCCTCTTACTTTCATTTACACCACAACCATCAACCATGCACATTCAGAGACCCAATTATCTGAGTTTTCTTAGTAGATATTAATGTAGTAAAAACAGCTTACACTTCAATAAAAAGAAATTTTTACTCTTATGATGCTTAACTAGGCACAGAAAAGCTTTTCTATAGAAGTTTTGTACTTTCTATCAATAATATTCATTTAAAAAGGGTGTTGTATGAAAATGATTTTCAGTGGGTTATTTGTGAGAATGTCTCAGTAAACAGTGACGTCTCAGATTTCCTTTTATGCTTGCACTATATTTACAGTGGTGACATTTGAAAGGTTTTTCTCCAGTATGAGTGCGCATATGAAACCTCATTGCAGAGGGATCTGAGAACTTTGAGGGACAGAACTGACACTGATACGGTTTTTCACCTGTATGAATTCGCATATGGATGGTAACACTGGCTCGCTTGTAGGAAGAGTATGGACAAAATTTACACTGATGTAACTTCAAAGAACTTCCACCTCCATAGCCTCTTGCTGAAGACTCTATCTGTGAGGAGAGATGCATCTTAAAATCTTTAGAATGACCAGCAGCATGTTTTTGTAATGACAATTATTCAAGAAAAGATATAGATGATTGTAATCCAATCTATCTTTGGTATTTAAATGAACAATACTCTAGGAAGAAATTAAAATGGTGATGTGCATAATATTCAGTTTCAGTTTTATTTATTTTTTTTCCTGAGTACAAACCTTCTCATTGATAACTTTCATTACTCATAAGAGCTACATAATTCAAGTGTGTGTGTGTGTGGAAAAAAAAAAGGGGAGAGTCCTGAAAGAGGCATGAGTGGGACACTCATAGTATATTCATGGGTCACTATGTCAGCAGTTGAACAGTTATGAGACACATTGGGCCAAAACAGTAAAACCAATAATTTATTGTGATTGTATAAAACTTGCATGTTCATACATAACTGTAACAAAGCATACTGAAGTGTAAATACTTTAACAAATATGAAGAGAAATTTACAGGGTATAGTAAGAACAACAAATACTGTATATAATTAACCAAAAATGGGGACATGATAGACAGTGTTAAGTATTTGGTTTGAAAGTAGAGCTAATTTTCATTAATAATCAGTAAATTTGCAATCAAAGCTTAAAATGACTGTTATAATGGGAAACACAAGAACATTACCTGTTAAACTTGGCCACAATTTCAAAATACAGGGGGTCCTTGGCTTACATCTGAGTTCCGTTCCTTAAATGTGATGTACAGTAACCCGAATTTCAGTGTAAGTCGGAACACACCAAAATAAGCACCTATGCTAATGCAGTAATAGAGTTTCTCACATTTCCATGCCTTTCACTATCTCTAATTTCACTTCCATAGTGATGGGTTTCCTTATCTTTACAGAAGAAGAATCTGCACTACGCTTGGGATACATAATGTATGCCAAAAAAAAAAAAAAAAAAATGATATATGGGAGATACATTGTAACCATGAAACATCATCTTGAGCACATAATAAACTGGGGATCCCCTGTATATATGGCTGAGACACATATCATATACAATAGGATATTAATAGGATGCACTAAGGACTTTGTACACAGCCAGATAAACTACAGAAAATAAAAAAGTTGTATTGATAGCAATACAAATTCAATACACAAATGGCCTTTTTTATTTTATTCCGAAACTCACGAATCTGCAATACTGTTTTAATAACCAGCAGTATAAAGACAATAATCATGTTCCCTTCTAAGGCTATTTGGCCTAAATTTTCATTAAATACTAAATTTCCAACACTGGTTTAAAAAGGTGAGAAAAATCTAAAATATATTGACTTCCAGATATTATTTATTGTTATGTTGACTGAGTAAGTGTCGTCTTAGATTGTTTTTCCTACTTGATCGAAATGCACAAAATTCACAGCTAAAAGGCTTCTCTCCGGTGTGGATTAGCATGTGATTTCTAAGATTTGAGTGATCTGAAAATTTTAATGGGCATACAGAACACTGATAAGGTTTTTCTCCCGTGTGAATACGCATATGAGTGACAACACTACTTTTATCACGACAGGAATAGCTACAGAAGAGGCAGCCATGCATCTTTACTCCCAGATGGTCAGCTTCGTACATTACTGGTGTCATTTCAATCTGCAAGGAAAAGCTTATCTTAAACTCAAAAAATAGAAGACACAATAGCGACTGTAAACCCAAAAAACAAGGATATTTCTATCTGAGAGCAACCCGTGTTACTTCAAACAACATATCACAATACTAGAGCTTCATAAAAATAATTACTCATGCACACATGTATAAAATGTAAATTGTATATATATATATATATATATATATATATATATATATATATATATTATATATATATATATATATATATATATATATATATATATATATATATATATGAATGAACGCATTCTATCTGAATGCCACTATGTTCATATTATAGTTTCCCCAACCTCACTCATGGTTTTGTTTTCTCATTTAATTTAAATCCCAATCTCATTCGGGACCAACAATAACCAAATAAGCACATTACATATGTGAAAACATGAATCATGTTTACCCTGACCGGGACTTCAACCTGGGGCTTTTAATTACTAAGCCAAGGTTCAAGTCCTCTGTGCTTTGACTGTTTTTTCTGTCTGTCATTTTCCTTTGTGTGACATTACCTCATCTCTGCCCTGTCCTTTACCTTTTTTTTTCCTCTGTCTTGGTATTTTCTCGTGCCCGGGCCTTTATTGATGAGGGCAGTTTTTGCCTGTCTTGGTGTCACACTCATGGAAAAAAAAAAAAAATCATCTGCTTCTCTAGCTGAATGAGGACCTCAACAGATAACTCCTCTTCATAAGATGTCAGCAGCTCTGCTACATCATTACCCCCCACCTCCAACTTAAGCTCCTTACTCAGGGCAACTACGTTCTTGATGACACCCTCAACTGTTCCATCAAAGCAATGGATGTCATTCACAAACTGGAGACAGTTTCTACAACACCATTCCAGTTCGTCTGCTTAACTTCCTCCCAAGAAGCAGCGATGTTCTTGACAGCTTGAAGAATGTTGTAAGACTTCCAAAATTCATAGAGTCAAGTTCTTGTCCATTTCAATTGCCCTGAGAGCCATAGCAATTGTCCTTTGGAGGTAGTAAGCCTTGAATGATGCAACGATACCCTGATCCATTGGCTGTAACAGAGCAGTGGAATTAGGTATTAGATAAACCCCCTTGACATTAGGATGGAAGTCATCCAAATGGGCAGGGTGACCAGGAGCACTGTCTAGCACTAGCAACACCTTAAAGGGCAGACCTTTGGAGGTATAGTACTTCTCCACTTCTGGCACAGAATGATTGCTGAACTAGTCCTCAAAAATCTGAAGGATTACCCAAGCCTTCTATTTTGACAGTTGACCCTTCCAAATGCCCTTGAGTGCCCTAGGATTTTCTGCCTAGAACACTAACAAGGGCTTCAGCTTTAAGTTGTCAGCAGCATTAGCCCCCAAAAGCAAAGTTAGTCTCTCCTAGCTGACTTTATGACCTGGTGCTATCTTCCCCTCCTTAACGATGTAGGCACGACTAGGCATCTGTTTCCAGAACTAGCCAGACTCATCTACATTAAACAACTGTTCAGTATGGTAACTCCCCTAATTATCTCAGCCAACACACTAAGAAAATCACTTGATGCTTTCGCATCACCACTAGCAGCTTCACTTTGCACCTTAAGGTTATGCAATTCAGCATGAGCCTTAAACTGCATAAATTTACCCTCATTGGCCACAAACTCTCTACTTTCACTCTCTATCCCCTTTTCCATTTTCACGACATTACACAATCTTTTAGCTTTTTCCTGGATCAACATGAGGCTCACTGGAAGACACTGTTGATGCTGGTCATCCAGCCAAAGTATTACCAACATTCCATCTTGATCAATAGGCCACTATGCTATTAGTAATTACAGTGGACTTCATAGGAGCAGAACATTTCACATGTTCAAGGATATACTCTTTATCCTTGATAATCATTGCCACAGTCGAACGACTTAATTCCAGTGCTAGGCCAATGTTGGTAACAGCGTCTCCCTTATGGAAGCATTTCACTTCCATGGTGATGACTTTGCTTTTCTTTGAAGCATGGACATCAAAAGGATCTCCTTTACACTTGGGAGGCATAATGCAGGTCATAAATAATCACAAACACGAGCGAATGAGCACAAGAACATATATGGTGTATATGGTACCGGCGGGAACTGGGCGATGCGTCTTCCTCAGCCTAATGCCACGTGACGACACATTCCTCCACCACAATCAACAAAGCGTTCCGAGCGAGAAGTTCATATTTAGAGATAAACCAAAAAGACAGAACAATAAGAATAAAAAGAACGTATTTTTAAGAGCACCACCAATGTAGAGACACTACTTTTCAACCTCTCGTCCGTCAAATTGTTTATTGTGCTCATTCGCTGTGATTACATACTCTCGACATGATTAGTAATAATATGTTATTAGTGCTTTGACTGGATGACCAGCATCAATGGCACATCCCAGTGAGCCTCCTGCTGATTCAGGAAAGAGCATATAGTTTAAATCTGTGAAAATGGAAGAGGGAGGAAGAAGTGCAGCCCACTTGTTATTTTGCTCATTTGCTGGTGTTAAGCCATTTAACCCTAAGTTGGATTGAATTGAAGTAAACAAAGAGAAGACGGCGATCAACACTCTTAAGGCATCCTTCACCAGGATAGGAAAATAAGTTAGAGAGGAAAGCAAAGAAAGGCCCAAGTGGGGTTTGGTTTTAGTTAGTCACCTATATTTTGGATAAAAGGTCACATTTACCTAAAAAGTCAATAATCTAATTAAAAGAAAACACATCTGATTCTGCAAGCATCAGAGATAAATTTATATTTTGTGCACCAAAGCACTCATGTCTGGTATTACTATACTGTATTTTTAACGGTTTATCAAGACACGTTTAACTGTTAGTAGAGCATTGCATCTTTCACATACTGGTCCATTACGTTCTCCAGCCATCATCAGATATGCATGGGTAAGGTTAGTTACTGAGCCCAATGCGTAGTCTTGCGAGTGCTGTTTCAACTTTTCTTTTTCGATGATAGGAGGTCTCCCACCTTCGAACTGTCTTTTCAATTTCTCTAAGTATATTGTTAATATTTTCCGGAGAGTTCCAACTATCTTGCCATCTGTTATATATTGCCTCCCGAATAAACCCTATGTTGGATAAGGGGGCTAAAGTTATCCAATAATCCAAATGCAAGACAACCAGAGTACTAAAGGTAAGCAATACTGTATAGCAGGGGTGTGCAACCTTTTTTCCCAAAGGGCCACTAGTCACGACTCTGTTGGTATGGAGGGCCACATAACCTTACTATTTCATGCTATTTACTACGATCGAAGACATATTATGTGAGATTATACTAATAAAGATAGATAATTAGTTTGTTACTGATATTATTTAAATTGGGATCACAAAAATAAGAACTGTCTGAAACAAAAGTATTTTCCTTACTATAAATGAGCAAATGAAAGGCTACCGTACATTATTATTATAATGTACAAACATAAATAATTACTTATTATTGGTTAACTGGGATCATTAACATAAGAATTATCAAACACAGACATTTTCCTAATCATTAATGAGCAAATGAAAGGCTACCCTAGTGAGATGGTTGATGTTGCATTTGGGACACCAACTCATCAATATCAGGCTGTATGGATGATGTGGCTACACGCAGGGTACATTCCAAATGTTCATCAGTAAGTAAAGACCTATGCTTGTTTTTAACTAGATTCATTTTTGAAAAAAGCTGCTCACATACATATGTGCTACCAAACACTGCCATCATTTTCCTTGCATGAGCAGAGAGTTTTGGATACACTGTTACTGATACATGCTTCTTATAAAACTGGTAAACCGAACTATCATCAGACTGCTTTCTTAGTTCATCATTGCACTGTAGTTCAATTATTTCCATCTGTATGTCCTCGGGAATTGCTGTCACATCCACAGAAAAAGGAGAAGCAAAGACTTCAATGGCTTGTGAATGTTTCATGAGGTCACCAAATCTTTCTGAAAATAACTCTCGTAAGACTGCCAATTTGTCACCATACTTCTGATACTGAGGGTTGCTAGTGTCATGGTTTTTCAGTGTAGGAAAGTGGGCTGGGTTTTGGTTTCTGATTTGTGACTCCCACAGACGCAATTTTATCTGGAAGCCTTTGATCAGTGAGAACATCTCATTTATTAGTTGATCTTTTCCTTGAAGTCTAACATTCAGTACACTAAGATGATCAGTTATATCTACTAAAAAAGCTAAATCACATCTCTATTCCTTATCTCTCAATTCAGGGATAGCATTACCTTTCATATCTAAGAACAGCGCAATTTCTTCCAAAAGGTCATATGCTCTCTTCAACATTCCTGCTTTGCTTAGCCACCTTACCTCACAAAAATACTTCACATCACTGTACTCTGCATCAATGTCTGCCATTAACTGCTGAAACTCGCGGTGATTTAGACCTCTTGACCTAATGAAATTGACAGCTTTCACGAGAATATTAGTCACATGCTGAAAGTTTATTGTCTTCGCACATAAAGCTTCCTGGTGTATGATACAATGCAGGACAATAAGTGAACCGAAGTCAATATTTTGAGACCCCATTCTAGTCTTCAGTAATCCAACAACCCCATTTCTCTGACCAGACATCGCAGGCGCACCATCTTTTGTAATGGAAACTAAATTAGTGTAGTCCAGTCCAAACCTTGCCAATGCTCTTTCCAATTCATCAAAAATAGATTGTCCTGTTGTGGTCCCCTTCATGCTTTGTAGTGAAGCCATTTCCTCTGTAATATTATAGTCATTGTCAACTCCCCTAATATACACAGCCAGTTGTGCAGTGTCTGCGGTGTCACAACTCTTATCAAGAGCAACAGAGTATGAAGAAAAAGCACTAACTCGCTTGGCAATTGTACTTACAATATTCCCTGAAAGACTGTCTATTCTTCTAGCAACAGTATATCTTGAAAGGCTTATGTTTTCAACTAGTTTCTTTTTGTCAGGAAACATATTGTCTGAGGCTACACACAAACATTCTTTAACTACCTCACCATCAGAATAGGGCTTGAGTCTTTTTGCAAGGATTTGACTAATCAAAAAGCTTGTTTTGAGAGATGCATCATATTCCTTAAGTTTCTTTGTAAACACTGACTGTTGTCCTTTCAGAGATTTCTGCAAGAATGATATTTTTTCTTTGCGTGCTTCACCTGTCATATTTTCATATTCTTTGTGCTTTGTGATGTATTGTCTTTTGATGTTATATTCTTTTAAAACAGAAATGGTTTCATGGCACACAAGGCACAATGCTTTCCCCCCTGATTGTATGCATAAATATTGTTCAGTCCATTTCTCTTGAAAACTCCGGTTTTCATCTGAAATCTTGCGTTTTTTACTCGTAGAAGCCATTATTAGTGCAATAAGATCTCTCCTGCTGAGCAAAATATATAATAGGAAAAAGTTAACTTTAAATTAAAGACTAACTCTAATTAAGTTGTTTATGTTGCAGTTTTGTGATTGGCTTTAGAAAACTTGCAAGCAAAACATTTTGAGAATTATATATTTCTGCTGAAAATGTGGTATTAATTATATTGCAATCTATTACATTTTTCTTAAAGGCTTTAATTAAGAATAATGTAATAGACTGCAATATAATTAGTACCAAATTTCAGCAGAAATATATAATTCTCAAAATGTTTTGCTTGCAAGTTTTCTAAAGCCAATCACAAAACTGCAACATAAACAACTTAGTTAGAGTTAGACTTAGAATACCGGTAATCACAAATCAACCACAACAAATGAAGCACACTGATTTCACCACTTGAGTCTGAGATAAACTGAGAACTATATTAATTCCTGTACGGATGTACTGCAAAGCATAGCAGAGAGTGTAAAAAGTGTAAACATCCAACATTAAAAATAATGATCGTTTCGGTGTTTACAATGATCTTAAAAGGGGTTACTGATAACGATGACCCCTTGTACCATCGGTTATTGAGGAAGGGTTGTTGATGAAAACACAAGAGAGAGAGAGAGAGAGATTGAGAAAAAGTTGTTGGAATATTCAGTTCGAGACGCTCTCTCTCTCTCTCTCTCTCTCTGAGGGCCGCACTATAGCTTATTTATTTTTAGGAGAAAGGGCCGCAATGAAAGCCTTTGAGGGCCGCATGCGGCCCTTGGGCCGCAGGTTGCACACCCCTGCTGTATAGTGTACTTTTACTATTTTTTATATATTAGAATATTTTTCTATATTTTAGAGTATTTATTTTTAGCATTGTGGGAACCTAGGTTCAAATTTAGGTGTTTTTTAACTTGCGTCAAATCCGGTTTAAGTCAGCTGTCAGGGACAGAATCCTGATGTAAAACGGGGACCCCCTATATATAAAGTCTCTTCTTTGTTTTACACAAGGTTAGGTTCACAAAAGGCACGTGTAATTCAAATTTAGTGTAAATTAAATCATATATTTTCATAAGAAGTAATGTTAATAGGCATGGCTATGTTCCACAAGCGTGCATAAACACACTATACCACTGAAATAAGCTAGTTGAACACATTTTACAAGTACATAAGAAAGCTAAAATATGTATGTAAGCAAGCTAAAAATGAAGAAATATTAAAGATATACAGGTAAACCAAAAATAAACAAATTAACTCTCTCTGTATAAGGTGGGCAACAGCCATACTGGGACAAATGTGTGGTGGTGGTGAGCAGTTGACTTAAGCAGTAAGTAGGAGGAGCGGGGGAGCCAGGAGTGGGAGAGCTGACCCGTGGTCGTGGTTGGGAATGTATTAGTTATTTATATTATTCCTTAATTTTTAGACAGGTTCTGCCCATATGTAACCTGCTAGTGTATATACTGGTGTTATGTATACTACACTGCAGTGTTGCTGGGTACCCAGAAAATTCAAAATTTTCCACATTACAGATATTTTTAGCCAATAACAAACTTAACATGAAAACATAACCTAATCAAGTTCTATCACCACTGTAACCTTGATCTGATTTCAGTGTTACCAGATAAAATTATCCAAATATTTATTATTAAAATCTATTATTTCCCAACATATAATTTTTTCACTTTATGAGTGTGACACCGAGACAGGTAAAAACCTGCCCTCATTATTAAAGGACCGAGCATGAGAAAACATTAAAATGAAGGAAAAGAAAAAGCTTATAGACAAGGCAGAGATGAGGTAATGATACACAAAGGAAAAGAACCAACTGGAAAAATAGTCAAAGTACTGAGGACCTAGAGACATGGAGGATTAGAATCTGAGATGACAATAGATCCGCTTTTTGAAGAATGATAGATCATAAGAATTAGGAAAGACAGAAGGAGGAAGAGAGTTCCAGAGTCTGGAGGTAGATGGGAAGAAGCAGTCGCTGCACCGACCAATCCACAAGCTAAAAGTCTCCAATAATAAATAAATATATAAATAAATGATCACACTAAGTCTTTCGTTATACATACATATACCTTTCGTTATAATAAATTAAATACTTAAAAATGGATCCTTAAAAGAGGATTAGCATAAGGCATATAATTACTTTTAGTATAATTAATTGATTTTAAAGATTTTATATTTATTTATTTAAGAATAAATAAATTAATGTATAAACTAAATGTCTTGTTTTAATATATAATATAATTAAAATTTTGTGTAAAATGGCATGACAACAACACTCTGATCCCAATTATTGAGAAAGAATGCGAAAAAGGTTCAGTTCAGATGAGTGGCCTGCTTATAATAATCTAAATGCCATAGGTTACCACTATCTGATAGTGAACCATTAACGACATTATGTGGATCCAGCGACCGGAGCACACACTCAGGCAATTGAGCGATCATGGTTAGATGCTAAAACTATAATTCTGAAGAAAATGAGAGTTAGTACTATGCTTTTCCAGTCACACCTTGATCATTTCTGCTGGAAGGTGCTGAGGAAATATACATATAATATATTTGTGTCATTCCTTAATGATATATGAAGTGCTTATTGCTGAAATATATGTCTTGACAGTCTTGTAGTTGACAATGTGTTTATGTTTATCTTCCTGCTATTTAAATATATAAATACATTGTAGATTAGGTAGATTGTATGCTATAGTGTTAGATAACTCTGGTAGAATAAGGTAGATTGTATGCTACAGTGTTAGATAACCCTGGTAGACCGCACGCTATAGTAGGAAATGAGGTAGACTGCACGCTATAGTGCTTGATACCGTGGTAGACCGCCTACTATGGTAGCACCAAAAATTGTTTCAGTTTGCAAACATTTCAGTTCATGAATGGGGTCAAGGAATGGATCAAGTTCACAACTAGAGATTTGACTGTATATATATATATATATATATATATATATATATATATATATATATATATATATATATATATATATTTTTTTTTTTTTTTTTTTTTTTTTTTTTTTTTAAGAGTGTGTGTCCCAGAAAATTAGGATTTGAGTACATCTGACTCCCTCACGATATTTAAAGCACCACCCACTCCATCCCCTAAATTACGTATACAGTGATCCCTCGTTTATCGCGGGAGTTCAGTTCTGTGACCCGCCGCAATAGGTGAAAAATCGCGAAGTAGGAACACCATATTTATTATAGGTATTTTACATTTATTTTTACCTTTACTATATAAACCCTCCCTGCACTGTTAACAAACCACCCTTTATTTTATCAATAACGGCGCACAAGCGTAAATTTTTACAAACTTGATATAAAGAAAATAGAAAAAAAGCATTAAGAACAAACAAAAAACAAACTTTCGATATAATATCGTCAGGGAAATAGCGTGTAGAGAATATATATATTTCATTTGAATTTCCCATGTACAGTATGATATACATTTTCTTTGTAATGATATTGTATACGTTTTCTTTTTCTCTCAGCTGACTTTGTTTACATTAAGATTTCATGCAGCATGGTCGATAGATAGAATAATGTTTAGAACCAAGAAATATTAATAATACTATAATTTTGAAAATTAGATAAACCTCAAATAGGGTGAGTAAATATTTTATGATTAAGATATTGTGCCTGATTAAGCATCAGCTGATATGGAAGCAGCAAAAGGCTTTGGTAAGAGGTTCTTTCTCCCGCATCCTCCTCCTCTTCTACCGCTTAATGCGATTGAATATTATGAAGAGAATTGAAAAAAAGCATTAAAAACAAACAGCAAACAAACTTGCGATATAATATCGTCAGGGAAATAGTGTGCGAGGGTGTATCAGCCGATACGAAAGCATTAAAACGTTTGCAGATAGAGATTCGTTCTCCCGCATCTTTCTCCTCTTCTACCGCTTAATGCGATCGAATATTATGAAGAGAATTAAAAAAAAAGCATTAAGAACAAACAGCAAACAAACTTTCGATATAATATCGTCAGGGAAATAGCTTGCAAGGGTGTATAAACTGATACGGCAGCGCCAAACATTTGCAGATAGAGGTTCATTCTCCCGCATCCTCCTCCTCTTCTACTGCTAAATGCAATAGAATATTATTAAGAGAATTGTAAAAATGCATTAAGAACAAACAGCAAACAAACCTGCGATATAGTATCATCAGGGAAATAGCGTGCGAGGGTGTATTAGCTGATACGGAAGCGCCAAAACGTTTGCATATAGAGGTTCGTTCTCCCACATCTTCCTCCTCTTCTACCTCTTAATGCGATCAAATATTACGAAAAGACTTGAAAAAAGCATTAAGAACATACAGCAAACAAGCTTTTGATATAATTTTGTCAGGGAAATAGCGCGCGAGGGTGTACCAGCTGATACAGAAGCGCCAAAACGTTTCCAGATAGAGGTTCGTTCTCCCGCATCCTCCAGCTCTTCTAACGCTTAATGCGATCGAATATTATGAAGAGAATTGAAAAAAAGCATTAAGAACAAACAGCAAACAAACTTTCGATATAATATCATCAGGGAAATAACGTGGAGAGAATATATATATATTTCAATTAAGTTTCCCATGTACAGTACGAGATACGTTTTCTTTGTAACGAATTGTCAAGTTTTCTTTTTCTCTCAGCTGAATTTGTTTACCTTAAGATTTCGTGCAGCATGGTCGATATGTAAAAAAGATAGAATAATGTTTAGAACCAAGGAATATTAATACTATAATCTTGAAAATTAGATAAACCCTAAATTGGGTGAGTAAATAAATATTTTATGAGTAAGATATTGTGCTTGAAGTGATAAGCATCAGCTGATACGGAAGCGGCAAAACGTTTTGGTTAGAGCTTCGTTCTCCCGCATCCTCCTCCTCTTCTACCGCTTAATGCAATTGAATATTATGAAGAAAATTGAAAAAAAGCCTTAAGAACAAACAGCACACACACTTTCGATATAATATCATCAGGGAAATAGCATGCGAGGGTGCATCAGCTGATACAGAGGCAAACAAACAAACAAACATTTGTTTCCATTTTTGTACAATGGTTCTTCTAAGATTAAAAGTGACTTATAAGTAGACATGTAACTGAACTAATAAGTAAGAAGGTAATACATACAATTAAATTAAATGTAGCTTTCCTAGAAAATAATAATGCTGTAATAAAAATTATATCAATAATGTTCATAATAAAGTAGTATTAATAACACTCTTAACAGTATCGTTATTATTGGCATCATCACCATATTTGTTTTCCTTACAATGAGAATAATTAGTTCTTAACGTAGAGAAGAGAGTAGTCTATATCAGTTTACATATAGAGAGGTCAGTGTTTAGGGAAATTGCATTAAATCATAAAGTTTAGTTTATGTGCGAGCAGCAACTATTTGTCCAAAAGGAAACTATATAGATTGCCTTTGAAAGCTGCAAAGGAGGATGCATTTTTAAGATGGCTCATGGCACCAGCTACACTGAATATTCTTGGATATTCATTACACATCTTTTATAATCCCTTCACATCTGACAGGTCATTACACTCTCCATCTCTGTTTCTCTTTATGTATTCTTCGTGCCCAGGCCCGATAAAGGCTGTTTTATTCTATTATTTTTTGCTCCATCTTGGTGTAAAAAAAAAATATATATATATATATATATATATATATATATATATATATATATATATATATATATATATATATATATATTGCTAAAAAAATCCGCGATACACTGAATTCGATGTAGGTGAATCGCGATATAGCGAGGGATTACTGTGTATGTGTGTGCATATATATATATATATATATATATATATATATATATATATATATATATATATATATATATATATATATATATATATATATATATATATATATATATTGACCTCACAGGAAGCTGACATAGAAACTATGAAGCTGTGAATTTTTTATTTTAGTTCCAAAATCATTTACAAAGCCAAAATTATAGAATATACAAAGGAGATGCACTTTATATATACAATTTTATAACTGCAAACAAACCGGAGGAAAACTATATGCTTCATTATTTTCTGTTAATGAACACTGATTAACACTTCAACATCGAAAGTTTTAAAACACATTCCTTAAGATTTAAATATCTACAGAATGTATTTCACATTACAAGAACAAACACAAATTAATATCAATATACAGACACTCTCCAACTTATAAACGAGTTAGGTTCCAGAAGTCTGTTTATAAGTAGAAGTATTCTTTAGTTGTGTTTGTTAAAAAAGTACTGTACTGTACATATGCAGTAATGTACAATAATTAGGCTAAAGACACTTAAGTACTGCAGAAAACATAAAGTATATATGAAATGTGAATGTATGTAATGCAGTAAGTTCATAATTGGGGAGAGTATATATACAGTGTTCCTTTGATTATCGCGAAGATTCGGTTCCAGGACCCGGCGCGAGACAGGAATTTTGCGGAGTAGGATCACCCTTTATGTACATATATATTTTAATTTATTTTTATGTTTACACTGTATAAACTGTATAAACCCTCCCTGTACTGTTAACAAACCACCCTTTACTTCATAAATAACAGCATGCAAGCGTAAGTTTATATGACATACTCATGTACATAGGTATTTTACAATTATTTTTACATTTACTGTATAAACCCTCCCTGCACTGTTAAAAAACCACCCTATACTTTATAAATAACAGCATGCAACGTAAATGTATATGGACGTGATAGGTAAACTTTCCGTGAATGAGGTGGTAATGGTTTGTAGACGCTATAGGAAATTATTCCGCAGCCAATAACAGCTTTACGGCTGTTATTCATTGAGGCCAAAATAGTGTCCGACATCCGTAAACCTTTTTCCTTCTTTCAGTATATGTAAGAGTTTCACCTTACCTGTTATGGTTAACATCTTCCTCTGCCGTTTAGGCTCACTACCAGAAGCCTTAGAAGATGAAGGATGCTTGGGAGGCATTGCAGAGGTTGAAAAAAGTGAAGAAAATAAATCACAAGCACAACGTATTAATAAGCACAACGTGACCGGCGCACACGTGAGTTAGACTGAACGAGTGAGGCGAGACAATAGAAGATGGTGCAAGCCTTTGTCCAGAACGCTGATAGCGGTATCGTATTTTACATGGTGCAATACTGTTAGTATTTATGTTTTTTACTATATTTTACTGTTTTATTATTCTTGGCTAAGAAATGCGTTTTTTATCAATAAAATCATGAAACTACTGGAAATTTTAATATATATGCTAGCTCACGTAGGTGCGACCCCAATACATTGTACGCTATCGGACAGTATTTCACATGATGCAGTACTGTGAGTTATATATCTAAATTTATGTTTTTTACTATTGTTTACTGTTTTATTACTCTTAGGCTAGGAAATATTTGTTTTATCAATAAAATAATGAAAATTTCAATATGTACTATCTCATGTAGGTTCGACCCTTTTTGTTTTCCGAAACGCTGATACCGGTATCGTATTTTACATGGTGCAATACTGTTAGTATTTATGTTTTTTACTAATTTTTACTGTTTTATTATTCTTAGGCTAAGAAATACGTTTTTTCATCAATAAAATCATGAAACTACTGGAAATTTTAATATATATGCTAGCTCACGTAGGTGCGACCCCAATACATTGTACGCTATCGGACAGTATTTCACATGATGCAATACTGTGAGTTATATATCTAAATTTATGTTTTTTACTATTTTTTACTGTTTTATTATTCGTAGGCTGGGAAATAAATTTTTTATATCAATTAAATAATGAAATTTGTTTTTCAAAAAAAAAATGAAAATACTGAAAATTTTTATTTTTTATATTTTAATATTTTTGCATATACCCAAAAATAAAAAAAATAAAATTTTGCCAAAAAATATCGCGGTACAGTAAATTCGCGAGGCAAGAAATGCGACAGAGCAAAGGATCACTGTATATATATATATATATATATATATATATATATATATATATATATATATATATATATATATATATATATATATATATATATATATATATACACAGTGATCCTTCGCCTCAATTTTTTTATTTATTTTTTTTTTAATATAAAAAATATTAAAATATTAAAAAAATAAACATTTTCAGTATTTTTATTTTTTTATAAAAAAAAATTAATTATTCAATTGATAAAAACAAATTTACTTCCCAGCCTACGAATAATAAAACAGTAAAAAATAGTAAAAAACATAAATTTAGATATATAACTCAGTACTGCATCATGTGAAATACTGTCCGATAGCATACAATGTATTAGGGTCGCACTTACTTGAGCTAGCATATATTTTAAATTTCCAGTAGTTTCATGATTTTATTGATAAAAAAAACGTATTTCTTAGCCTAAGAATAATAAAACAGTAAAAAATAGTAAAAAACATAAATACTAACAATATTGCACCATGTAAATTACAATACCGGTATCAGCGTTTCGGACAAAGGCTTGCACCATCTTCCATTGTTTCGCCTCACTCGTTCAGTCTAACTCACGTGTGCGCTGGTCACGTTGTGCTTATTAATACGTTGTGCTTGTGATTTATTTTCTTCACTTTTTCAACCTCTGCAATGCCTCCCAAGCATCCTTCATCTTCTAAGGCTTCTGGTAGTGAGCCTAAGCGGCAAAGGAAGATGTTAACCATAACAGATAAGGTGAAACTCTTAGATATGTCGGCCGTTATTTTGGCCTCAATGAATAACAGCCGTAAAGCTGTTATTGGCTGCGGAATAATTTCCTCTGGTGTCTACAAACTCATTACCACCTCATTCACGGTAAGTTTACCTATCACGTACATATAAATTTACGTTGCATGCTGTTATTTATAAAGTAAAGGATGGTTTTTTAACAGTGCAGGGAGGGTCTATACAGTAAACGTAAAAATAATTGTAAAATACCTATGTACATGAGTATGTCATATAAATTTACGCTTGCATGCTATTATTTATGAAGTAAAGGGTGGTTTGTTAACAGTACAGGGAGGGTTTATACAGTTTATACAGTGTAAACGTAAAAATAAATTAAAATATCTATGTACATATAGGGTGATCCTACTCCGCGAAATTCCTGTCTCGCACCAGGTCCCAGAATCGATCCTTCGCGATAATCGAAGGAACACTGTATATATATATATATATATATATATATATATATATATATATATATATATATATATATATATATATATATATATATATATATATATATATATATATATATATAGTTTGTGAAAATATTTTCCACTCACAAAATTAAGGTATTTCATTGGAAACAATGATTCATTCTAATCTACCTTATATTACTATACCTAAATGTACTAAAATAGCACTATTATCCACATTTCTTACAGAGTATATTATTTTTTCATTCGAGTGTAATTTTTCTAAATTTTTAGTAAATGTTATCTAGTGATAAACAATTTAAGCTTAAGAGTATATTTAATATAACCTTAAGAGTACCAATTATCGGCTTATCCAAAGAGTTAGTATTGATGTTTTGGTCTTCCTCCATCTTGGCAGGTGTGAGATTAAATATCAGTAGTGCTGCCATCCTGGCAGGTGTGAGATTAGATATCAGTAGTGGAGTGTGCACCTTCAGAATCAACCTTTATCTCAGTTGTTGGCTAGGAAAACGTATTCAAACTGAGATAATGGTCAATCTCTATGCACATTTGTAAACAGCCCTGTCAGTAGAGTAATGATATAGAGAAAGTAAAGATATATCAACCCCATGCTAAAACTGAAATCTGCAAATGCTCACTTAAAACAACATATAGAAAGACGTGGACAAATGAAGGAAGGATATTACTCATCATAACTGAAAAAACACCATAAATATGACCTACTTATATGCTCTAATAATTTTTTATGGTTTGTAAAAGAAAGGATCGAACAAAACGCAGCTATAAAAATTATCATCCAACTGAAAATCTGAAGAAAAATAAAAACAAATTAACTTTAAAATTGTAACGGCAATAAAGAAAATTACAAGACCTCCAAGGCACAGAAGAGAAGACTATACCTATAAACAGTTTACAAATAAGTTCGACATTATGACTGAGGTAAAAATTCTGAATAGATATCACAGGACTGAACATCACTGGGAACCTCTCTAGTCTCCATGTGACAATGTGGAATAAAAATCTTTAAAGCACCACTCTGCAAAAGTGGATATGCTCATCCTCCTTTGAATAAGGTGGTCACATACACTTTCCACATCATGTAGCTACGGACTTTCCCAGTCTGTGACTATATTTAACTTGCAAGTAAGAAAAGCAACTCTCCTCTTGTTACAGCACACCAAGACTAGGGATTTCTACATAAAGTACCATCAGAAAAGTAAATGAATATCTAAAAGCTTTAACAAAGCACATGAATAAACAACACTACAGGTGCAATTAAGGACTTGATATAAAGGGGAACCCACTTCCTGTTATTTCCAGTTTTATCGAGAGAAATGGAATCTAGTTTGAGAGAATCTCCAGATGATGAGAATTATACAAAAGCCTCTCCTAATAGTATGGTACTGTACTTGCTTACTCAAGCTCACAATACTAATAATAAGATATGTTTTCTACCAAAGGGTGCATCTCAGGCTGGATGAGTTACTTATCTAACTAAAGAGGTAACATTCTATACTCATACATGTCAAGAGAGAGGATATGTAATTCTAAAAGTAATGCAACTCTACCCCAATGGTGTACATTATGTTTAAATGTACATTAACATAACTCAATTTTTCTGCTCTGATATGATATTCATTTTGCAAGCAAAAATCATTCAAAAAATTAACAAAATCACAATCCTTATAAGTCAGTCAGATGTTTAAGTTTTACATGACGCTTCAAATTACTTAGCTGCCTTGCACTATATGGGCATATAACACACTTATAAGGCTTTTCACCAGTGTGTGTGAAAATATGACCTCGAAGGCTAGTACGGTCAGCAAAACTAAGAGGACAAAATGGGCAAATATGAGGTTTTTCACCAGTGTGCCTTCGCATGTGAGTGATAATAGCGCCTTTATTTCTGGAGGAGTAACTACAATACTCGCAACAATGCATCTTAAATGAGCTTCGAAGACGGTTATTATCTATCCTCATTCCTGTCGATGTCATCTGAAAGGAAAACCTCATCTTAATATGACGCAAGACTTAATTCTTCATACTACATGCTTAATCAGTAGTTTGTCATAACTATAGTCGAATTAAATATACATGTACAGTATTCATATTGTTATACAAAGTATCTTACAGGTACCTAAATGCCTATGTCACATCAATGCATGCAATACTAGTCACTGCTAATGAAAACCTGGTAAAATACATCAGTTTTATAAGTGCAAAGGATATTTACATGAATTGTTCTTACTCCATAAGATTGTTTATATGTACACCTAGTTCTTGGAATAGCGTGAAGATTGGTTCTCAGGAGTGACGTGTAATGTGAAAATCGCGTAATGTAACGAGTCATTTTCCATAAGAAACGATGATAATGGGCATAGATACGTTTCACATCCATACACAGACACACTATGCCAAAGATATAAGATAAGTAAAACATATTTTATAAGTACATAACAAAGCAGAAAGACCTGTAGTTATCTATATATTAACATGCAAATAGTGTAGAGTATAAAAGATATACAGATTTACTGTACAGTAAACAAATTAATGCACTATACTATGCGGTGGGCAACAGGCATACACTGTGACGTGCATGGTGGTGGTGAGCATGTAACTTAAGCGGTAGAGGAGAAGGAGGATGCGGGAGAACGAACCTTTATCTGCAAACGTTTTTGCTCTCGCATGCTTTTTCCCTGACGATATTATATCGCAAGTTTGTTTGCTGTTTGTTAGTAATGCTTTTATTCCATTCTCTCCATAATATCCGATCGCATTAAACAGTAGAAGAGGAGGAGGATGTGGGAGAACGAACCTCTATCTGCAAACGTTTTGCCGCCTCCGTATCAGCTGATGGTCTCTTGTACGCTTTTTCCTGACGATATACAATCCTTAACACAAACACAGTTAGAACAAGCGATATATCCAAGCAGTATGCTGGGTAAAGAGACACTGAAGCACATGGCAGCATGGCGGAAATGTGCCTCCGAGGCGGTCGATTATTTACTAAAATTATTTTTTTTCTTTTCGAATTTTTGCATGAGCATTATTCATGTATTTCGCATTTTTTCACTATTATTGTTTGGGGGCGATATTCCAATTTCGTGAATTTTAAACACGTGTAAAAAGCAAACTGAGTATATTATCCAAATTATTTCCTATGAAGAAGTAATAAATTAATACAATATTTTCTCTTTAGTTGTATATTACATATTCATATGTTATAATCACAGCAACTTATCTCGTCCAGACACTCAGTGACAACATAAACGCATGCACAGCCTACCAATATCCATACTTCCGAATCTTTCCTTTCCCATGAGGACCGAGTCCACCTTGCCAGGCTATGATGAGGACATCATCCAGCCGTTCCGAGCAATCATATGAGGCTGGATGACTCTACTAGTGATGCCATCTAGGATGAAACAAGTCACTTCATGTAAATATACACATAATGTGAGACTGCACTATACAAAACCACATAGGCTAAAAACGATACATCCACTCCCTGAGAGAAGTGGGAATGCCTGGGATTGGACGGGGCCTTCCTTAGGGAATCTGGGATATTTGGCCAGGCAGCTCAAAGGAAAGACGACAACAGCATCATTATCTATGGCTACATAAAAATATATATATCAGGTTATATATACAGAAACTAACATGAAAAAGCATTCTGATCCGAAGGTATATAAAACTTTTAAAACATATTCCTTTATATTTATTATGACGTAGTTACAGTGCTATAAAAACTTACTCTACAGATAGAAATTGCAAATGTACTTTAGGGAAAGGTGATCTCTAAATACACTGCTTGTGCTTCTCAGTCTCGGTCAAACAAATTTGGACCATGTTTAAGCTGAACCTTGCAAAAGCTTTACTATATACAACACATTACTGTCTACTCTCACAAATATCATTGTTACTGCTATTGAAGAACCAATCAATAAAAATTTTAATAATAATATACAGTATATACATTGCTTCCTCATTTATCGCAGGGGTTCGGTTCCGGGACCCGCCCCGATAGGTGAAAAATCATGATGTAGGAGCACCATGTTTATTATAGGTATATTACGTTTATTTTTACCTTTACAGTATAAACCCTCCCTGCACTGTTAACAAACCACCCTTTACTTTATTAATAACAGCGCGCAAGCGTAAATTTATATGAACGTGATATTATGAAGATTGAAAAAAAGCATTAAGAAGAAACAGCAAACAAACTTTCGATATAATATTGTCAGGGAAATAGTGCGTAGAGAATATATATATATTTCATTTAAGTTTCTCATGTACAGTACGATATAGGTTTTCTTTGAACGAATTGTATACATTTTCTTTTTCTCTCAGCTGACTTTATTTACGTTAAGATTTCATGCAGCATGGTCGATAGATAGAATAATGCTTAGAACCAAGGAATATTAATAATACTATAATCTTAAAAATTAGATAAACCCCAAATAGGTAGAGTAAATAAATATTTTATGAGTGAGGTATTGTGCCTGAATAAGCATCAGTTGATACAGAGGCAAACAAACAAACATTTATTTCCATTTTATTTTTGTACAATGGTTATTCTTCTAAGATTAAAAGTGACTTATAAGTAGACAGAAATATTATTATTATTATTATTATTATATAGAAAGTTAGAGAAATACACTAAAAAAAAAGTTAGTTTTATTTTTGTATAGAGATAATTGAGTACTAACTAAGCAAAGGATACTATATAATAAACTAAGACAGCTAGATAGATAGAAAGACAAATATACAGAGATGAACAAAGGAAGATATAAAAAAATAAAAGAAGCAAGTTAATGTATAAAGGAAGCCACATAGCTGAGATTGGAAACGAGGAGTTAACATAACGAGAGAAAGAGAGAGAGAGTCTTTAATTAACTCTTGTTCATTCAACCAAACCTGCATTATTTATTGTAAAAATAATGGTTTGTTGACGGTTAATCATTTTAATGACAAATTCGTAATAATAATGACAATAATAATAATAATATCTAAGGAGAATTTTTGGAATAGACATCATGAAAGTAATGCAGAGGTATATTACAACCCAGTAGAGAATTTGGAGGTTTCTGCCGTTCACCTAGCAAACAAACAAACATTTACTTCCACTTTTGTACAATGGTTATTCTTCTATAATTAAGAGTAACTTATAAGTAGACATGTAATTGAACTAATAAGTAAGAGGGTAATACATACAGATAAATTAAATGTAGCTTTCCTAGAAAATAATAATGCTGTAATAAAAATGTTAACAATAATGTTAATAATAAAGTAGTAATAATAACACTCTTAACAGTATCGTTATTATCGGCATCATCACCATATTTGTTTTCCTTACAATGAGAATACTGTAATTAGTTCTTAACTTAAGAAAAGAGAGAAGTCGATATCAGTTTACATATAGAGAGGTCAGTGTTTAGGGAAATTGCATTAAATCATTAAGTTTAGTTTATGTGTGAGCAACAACTATTTGTCCAAAAGAAATCTATATAGATTGCCTTTGAAATCTGCAAAAGAGGATGCATTTTTAAGATGGTTCGTGGCACCAGCTAAACTGAATATTCTTAGATATTCATTACACATCTTTTATAATCCCTTCACATCTGACAGGTCATTACACTCTCCATCTCTGTTTCTCTTTACTTTATGTATTCTTCGTGCCCAGGCCCAATAAAGGCTATTTTATTATTTTTTGGTCTGTCCTGGTGTCACAATCATTTAATTATCATTTTTTTTTTTCCTCGCCAAAAAAATCTGCGATGCACTGAATTCGCCATATAGCGAGGGATTATAGAGTGCTCCCTCGTTTATTGCAAGGGTTTGGTTCCGGGACCCGCTGCAATAGGTAAAAATCCGCAAACTAGGAGCACCATATATACATAGGTATTTTAAATTTATTTTTACCTTTACTGTATAAACCCTCCCTGCACTGTTAACAAACCACACTTTACTTTATTAATAACAGCGTGCATTTGTAAATTTATATGAACGTGATAGGTATGCTTACCATGAATGATGTGATGATGATGTGTACATACTTCACAGCCAATGACAGCTTTACGGCTGCTTTTTGGGTAATGGGGAGTTGCTGTCGCCGTTTCTTCTTTTGTGCGAAGATGGTCTTGTAAGGAGTCATGGCATCATCGATAATATTGCAGAATAGCACCAAACACACCATATTATCGTCATGCTCCTGCGACAGTTGTTGGAGTTCTTTCACCATGTTATACATGGCTGCCAGATTTTCGAGTGTAAGGCAAGGTTCTTCAACTTCGTGCATTTCCTTTGGTTCTTCTTCTTCCTCTTCTTCGCTCGCTGATTTTGTCATTTCCCCCATGTCTTCATCAGTCAAAGGCTGCAAGTGGCAGTTGATCAGTTCATTTACATCTTTGTGAGTCATATCTTTAAAGCTTTCTCCTTCTAGAAATGCAGCCAACTTCACAGCTTTCACAACTGCCGAGTTATGGACTTCGTCAGAAGCAAATCCCTTGTAGTCGTATATGACTTCCGGCCACAATTTCTTCCAGCTGGCATTGATTGTAGCTGGCTTCATCTCTTTGGTTGAATTCTGAATATTTTGAAGGCACGTAGCAATAGTGTAGTTATGCCAGTACGTCTTCAGTACAAATTATTTGTCCGCATCCATGAAGTCAACCAGGTTCGCCAAGGTATTTCGTGTGTAGAGGGCCTTGAATGCACGAATAACGCCTTGATTCATAAGCTGAATCAGCGATGTCATATTCGGTGGCAGGAACTCTACTTGAACACCGTCAAAATGGAGATCAGTTGCGTGGCCACCAGCATTATCCATCAAAAGAAGGACTTTGAATTCAAGGCCCTTCTTCACAAGATAAACTTTGACCTGAGGGATAAAGCATTGGTGAAATCAGTCCGATGTGAGGCTTTTCGTGATCCAGGCCTTAGGGTTATGCATCCAATACACTGGCAGCAGATTCTTGTTTTTATTCTTTAAAGCCTTAGGGCTCTTAGACTTGTAGATAAGCCGGGGCTTTAACATGAAGCCCGCAGCAGTCCCGCACATGACGATGGTAATGCGGTCTTTGTGTGTTTTAAATCCATTATATATATATATATATATATATATATATATATATATATATATATATATATATATATATATATATATATATATATATATATATATATATATATATATATATTACAACATACCCGTGCACAATACATATACAGTATATATATATATATATATATATATATATATATATATATATATATATATATATATATATATATATATATATATATATATATATATATATATATATATATATATATATATATATATATATACACACAGTGTTCCCCCTGATACTGCGGTAGTTCGGTTCCGGGACCCGGCGCGAACCAGGAAATCCGCATAGTAGGATCAGCCTATATGTACATAGATATTTTATTATATTTTTACGCTTAAACTGTATAAACCCTCCCTGTGCTGCTAAAGAAAACACCCTTTACATTATAAATAACAGCAAGCAACGTAATTTTTTATGAAAGTGATAGGACAACTTACCTTGAATGAGGGGATGATGACTTACCATACATAGGTACAGTATTTTACAATAATTTTTACGTTTACGTAACATAGCGGCCGACATCCACAAACTTTTTTTCTTCTTTCAACATATCTATGAGTTTCACTTTATCTACAATGGTTAACATTTTCCTTTGCCGCTTAGGCTCACTACAAGAAGCCTTAGAAGCTGAAGGATGCTTGGGAGGCATTGCAAAGGTTAAAATATGCGAGTAAAAAAATCACAAGCAAAACATATTAATAATAATAAGCACAACGTGAATGGCGCACACGAGTGAGGCGAGACAATGGAAGATGGTGGAAGCCTTTGTCCGAAACGCTGATAGCGGTATCATATTTTAAATGTTGCAATACTGTTAGTATTTATGTCTTTTACTATTTTTTACTCTTTTATTATTCTTGGGCTAAGAAATCCATTTTTTTATCAATAATATCATGAAACTACTGGAAATATAAATATATATGCTAGCTCACGTAGCTGCGACCCCAATACATTGTACGCTATCGAACACAAGCAAAACGTTTAATAAGCACAACGTGAACGGCGCACACGTGAGTTAGACTGAACGAGTCTTTGTCTGAAACGCTGATAGCGGTATCGTATTTTACATGTTGCAATACTGTTAGTATTTATGTTTTTTACTATTTTTTACTGTTTTATTATTCTTAGGCTAATAAATACGTTTTTTTATCAATAAAATCATGAAACTACTGGAAATATAAATATATATGCTAGCTCACATAGCTGCGACCCCAATACATTGTACGCTATCGAACACTATTTCGCATGATGCAATAATGTGAGTTATACTGTACGTACGTATAACATTTAGTTATTAGTACAATGTTTATTAATTTAACATTCATTTACTTATTTGAGGATTGTACAAAATCTATTGTATTTATTCACTGTAATTTGGACCAAATATTCCTTTTGTAAAGATTATACTGTACTTTTCAAAAGAGGTGGTCAATAAACGTATATATCTATCTATCTATCTAAACTTATGTTTTTTACAATTTTTTACTGTTTTATTATTCGTAGGCTGGGAAGCAATTTTTTTTATCAATTAGATAAGGAAATATGTTTTTTTCAATAAAAAAAAATTAAAATACTGAGAATTTTTTTTTTTAATATTTTAATATTTTTGCATATACACATATAATAAAATAATAATTTATCCAAAAAAATACCGCGATACAGTGAGAAAGCGAACCAAGAAACGCGAATAATCGGGGGAACACTGTATATATATATATATATATATATATATATATATATATATATATATATATATATATATATATATATATATATATATATATATATATATATATATATATATATATATATATATATATATATATATATATATATATATATATATAGAGTAAGGAAGCCCATCAGTGAAACAAAACTTATAAAACAATGCTATATTTCGGATCCTAACTGGATCCCTTCTCAAGTTGTGCTTGAGAAGGGATCCAGTTAAGATCCGAAATATAGCATTGTTTTATAAATTTTGTTTCACTGATGGGCTTCCTTACTATTTAGTGCTGTATGCTAACAGTTTGTACTTATATATATATATATATATATATATATATATATATATATATATATATATATATATATATATATATATATATATATATATATATATATATATATATATATATATATATATATATATATATATATATATATATATATATATATATATATATATATATATACAGTGTTACCCCGGTTATTCGCGCTTCTTGGTTCGCATTCTCACTCTATCGCGGGTTTTTTTTTTTTTTGGATAAATTATTATTTTATTTTATGGGCATACGCAAAGATATTAAAATATTAAAAAAAAAAAACCTCAGTATTTTCATTTTTTTTTATTGAAATTTACGTTGCGTGCTGTTATTTATAATGTAAAGGGTGTTTTTTTAACAATGCAGGGAGGGTTTATACAGTTCATAAACGAAAAAATAATTGTAAATGAGTATGTGTCACGTCATCATCACCTCATTCATCGTAATTTTATCTATCACTTTCATAAAAATTTACGTTGCTTGCTGTTATTTATAATATAAAGAGTGTTTTTTTAACAGTGCAGGGAGGGTTTATACAGTACGTAAACGAAAAAATAATTGTAAATGAGTATGTATGTCACGTCATTATCACCTCATTCACCGTAATTTTATCTATCACTTTCATAAAAATTTACGTTGCTTGCTGTTATTTATAATGTAAAGGGTGTTTTTTTAACAGTGCAGGGAGGGTTTATACAGTACGTAAACGAAAAAATCATTGTAAATGAGTATGTATGTCACGTCATTATCACCTCATTCACCGTAATTTTATCTATCACTTTCATAAAAATTTACGTTGCTTGCTGTTATTTATAATGTAAAGGGTGTTTTTTTTAACAGTGCGGGAGGGTTTATACAGTACGTAAACGAAAAAATAATTGTAAATGAGTATATATGTCACGTCATTATCACCTCATTCACCGCGATTTTATCTATCACTTTCATAAAAATTTACGTTGCTTGCTGTTATTTATAATGTAAAGGGTGTTTTTTTAACAGTGCAGGGAGGGTTTATACAGTACTTTAACGAAAAAATAATTGTAAATGAGTATGTATGTCACGTCATTATCACCTCATTCACCGTAATTTTATCTATCACTTTCATAAAAATTTACGTTGCTTGCTGTTATTTATAATGTAAAGGGTGTTTTTTTAACAGTGCAGGGAGGGTTTACACAGTACGTAAACGAAAAAATAATTGTAAATGAGTATGTATGTCACGTCATCATCACATTCACGGTAAGTTTTCCTATCACTTTCATAAAAATTTACGTTGCTTGCTGTTATCTATAATGTTAAGGGTGTTTTTTTTAACAGTGCAGGGTTTATACAGTACGTAATCGAAAAAATAATTGTAAATGAGTATGTATGTCACGTCATTATCACCTCATTCACCGTAATTTTATCTATCACTTTCATAAAAATTTACGTTGCTTGCTGTTATTTATAATGTAAAGGGTGTTTTTTTAACAGTGCAGGGAGGGTTTATACAGTGTAAACGTAAAAATATATTAAAATATCTATGTACATATAGGCGGATCCTACTTCGCGGATTCCCTGGTTCGCGCCGGGTCCCGGAACCGAACTACCGCGATAAGTGAGGCAACACTGTATATATATACTGTGTATATATATATATATATATATATATATATATATATATATATATATATATATATATATATATATATATATATATATATATATATATATATATATATATATATATATACACAATTACATATACACATATATACAATATCCATGCATACATATATAAATATATACATACATACATATATACACACATACCCATGCACAAATATATATATATATATATATATATATATATATATATATATATATATATATATATATATATATATATATATATATATATATATATATATATATATATATATATATATATATATATATATATATATATGAATCATTTTTTACCCCGACCGGGACTCGAACCTAGGACTTATGATTACTAAGTCAAGGCGCTACCACTACACCACAGAAGGTTAAAAGGAATCCAACCTTATAGCTTATATCTGCTATACTTAGGAATGAACGCATTCTAACTGAATGCCACTATGTTCATATTACAGATTCCCAAACCTCACTTGTGGCTTCATTTTAGCATTTAATTCAATTCCCAATCTCATTCGGGCCATGAAATACAAATAAGCACATTACATATGTGAAAACATGAATCATTTTTTACCCCGACCGGGACTCGAACCTAGGACTTATGATTACTAAGTCAAGGCGCTATCACTACACCACAGAAGGTTAAAAGGAATCCAACCTTATAGCTTATATCTGCTATGCTTAGGAATGAACGCATTCTAACTGAATGCCACTATGTTCATATTACAGATTCCCCAACCTTACTCGTGGCTTCATTTTAGCATTTAATTCAATTCCCAATCTCATTCGGGCCATGAAATACAAATAAGCACATTACATATGTGAAAACATGAATCATTTTTTTACCCCGACCGGGGCTCGAACCTAGGACTTATGATTACTAAGTCAAGGCGCTACCACTACACCACAGAAGGTTAAAAGGAATCCAACCTTATAGCTTATATCTGCTATACTTAGGAATGAACACATTCTAACTGAATGCCACTATGTTCATATTACAGATTCCCCAACCTCACTCGTGGCTTCATTTCAGCATTTAATTCAATTCCCAATCTCATTCGGGCCATGAAATACAAATAAGCACATGTGCATACACACATATGCAAATAACGCCCATGCAAACAAAAAAAATAAATTTAAAAAAATTAAAAAATCATTTTAATAAATAATCGACTGCCTCGGAGGCACTTTTCCGTCATCCTCCTCCTCTTCTACCATTTAGTGCGATCAGATATTATGAAGGTAATTGAAAAAAAAAAGCATTAAGAACAAACAGCAAACAAATTTTCCATAAAATATTGTCAGGGAAATAGCGTGTAGAGAATATATATATTTCATTTAAGTTCCCCTGATATACATTTTCTTTGTAATGAATTGTATAGTTTTCTTTTTCTCTCAGCTGACTTTGTTTACGTTTAGATTTCGTGCAGCACGGTCGATATGTAAAGAAGATAGAATAATGTTTAGAACCAAGAAATATTAATATGTAATACTAAAATCTTGAAAATTAGATAAACCCCAAATAGAGTGAGTAAGTAAATATTTTATGACTAAGATATTGTGCCAGAATAGTGATAAGCATCAGCTGATACGGAAGCAGCAAAGCGTTTGCCGATAGAGGTTCATTCTCCCGCATCCTCCTCCTCTTCTACCGCTTAATGCGATAGAATATTATGAAGAAAATTGAAAAGAAGCATTAAGAACAAAAGCACACAAACTTTTGATATAATACCGTCAGGGAAATAGTGTGCGAGGGTGCATACAGAGACAGCAAAACGTTTGCATCCTCGTGTTCACCGCCACCATGAACGTCCCAGTGCATGCTTGTTGCCCACCGCATAATAGAGTGCATTAATTTGTTTATTGTACAGTAAATCTGTATATCTTTTATACTGTACACTATTTGCATGTCAATATAAATAACTGCAGGTCTTTCTGCTTTGTTATGTACTAATAAAATGTTTTAATTATCTTATATCTTTGGTATAGTGTGTATGTGGACGGTTGAGGAACGAGCTATACCAATTATCATTGTTTCTTATGGAAAATAACTCGTTAAATTAGGCGAAAATTAAAATACGCTGCACTTCTGAGAACCTATCTCCGCGTTATTCTAAGAACTAGGTATGTATATATATATATATATATATATATATATATATATATATATATATATATATATATATATATATATATATATATATATATATATATATATATATAC